>JALIZH010013514.1:0-117225 GCA_030522465.1 Rhipicephalus appendiculatus
TGTATGGTAATGCTTACGCAAGATTCTCCAACAGAATATTTCCTCCATCGATCATAATATTATAGTGATATACATCGCGCTGTGTTAGTGTTCTCTTGTTTGTGCATTGCGTGTGAATAGTCTCTTCTTGCCTCGCAGGTTACTGGGGAATTTTGTTAAAGTGCATCTTCTGTTGCACAGTCACTGGGACTGAAGATGGAATCTTGGAATTTGTGCTGTTTAGTACCGTGTTCAAATATACCACCCAGTGCCAATTTAAATCCCAATTTGAAATGTAGTAAAAAATATTTTCCGAATGAATCACTTGCGCACGTGTTGCCAAATAAAAATGGTTCTGAGAATTCTCCTCTGCGTAACGTTCGCCCACTGTTTTCATGACTTAATATTAAGTTGCTCAGTCTATATCGTACTCACTGTTAGAAGAAACAATTATAAGCATAGATAAACTCTGCAGTAGAGGGGCAAAATTGAACACTTTTGGTTGGCATTATTATTACGTGCTAATGACTGACTGAGACTAAACGAAGCACCGGTATTGGATTTAAACAACTAATAGCAGAAAACCACCTGTTAGTTGTCATTAATATTGCGTCTAACAAAGAAATACGAGCGGTTAAATTTCCACTTCTTTCCTTCAAGACATGTGCTGAGTCAGATAAAAATAAGGATGTGTAATGCTGAGCTGACATCTACAAGCATTTTATATCGTCTGTGAATACATGTCACATTTCCACTACATGCAGAGGAAACACAAAACGAGCATTATAAATCAGTCACATTGAAATCATACCTTGGCGATGTATTAAAGCATAATTGCTGCACCACTGTAGCAATTTTTCTGCGTTTTATATACAACGCTGCCTTCAGAAGTGAAAACAAAAGACAAAGCATACGGTGAGTAAGTTTGCTTTCGCTTTTTTTCGACACATCGAAAGATCATCTGCGTACCTTATGCATTGCTCTGAAAGTGCGCATAACAGTCTGAGATCATACCACTAATTACCAACGCAGCATCTGCCCCAACGCCTATTTTTGTCTCACTAAGAGAATGTTACTCCATGCACTGTTCTAAGAGCACCCATGGGCATATGTGTCAGTGCCCTGTTCGAAGCAACGTAGTCATAAATCGTGAAATGAGAATCTCCATTCAGCATTCCGACGAAGACAGAGATTGTAAAACTGGTATATATGCGACTCCTTAGATATTGCAGACTTTCTAGGAGTGAGGTCAGCTAGTTTGCCTAAAAATGCTGTCGCTTCCGAGCTGCGATGCCTGGATAAACCACGCCGGCTCAACTAACAGGATAAAAATGTGGCACTTGTTGAACGCTCATGCTACGGAGAAGGGTATTCTGTGCTTGCTTTAGCGATAGGTCTTATAACCCTGTTGTTCCACAGGCAAGCTGCTAATTATCTATTCAGGCAGTTAGTCCTACTATGTAAGGGTGCTGCATAGACGCATCCCGGAGAGGGCAGTTGTATTCCGTCCTACATGGCAGGTTTAATGTTCTGCTTTTTTGGGTCATTAAGGCGGGGCTCCATAACTGCACAACGCAAGATCTTCATCCGCACAGCACGAAATATTCATCCAGATTTTTTCCTATGTAGTTTGATTATTTCATAAAGATGCCATCCCTGCGTAACCGATTGTACGAAGGGAAGTGATGTTTGTACGTGATCTTATGAATTTTAACATAGTTTTTATTATGTGCTATAAATTATCTAGTTGTTTTGTTGGTAACTTGACGCCTGATATACAGCTTTCTCCAGTGGCTCAACTGCGGCGACGCAGCCGATCATGTGTGAGGAAGTTTACCTTGAAAAATACATTTCAGAAAAGTAGGCTGCATGTTATTTTCGAAAATCGTAACCCAGCCAAACTTCTGGCCTAAATTCCAGGCACAACAAATGCAGGCTTCCGAAATATTGGGCTGCGTAAATTTTCAAGTAGAACTGAGGAACCCGATGCTTACAATGCTGCACCTGAACTATACGCCACCACAAACACTGTGGCTGCAAAAGAGTGGAGAAGGATACAAAAACGTTGAAAGTAATAGTTTGTAAAAACATACTAAAGAGCATTTGAGTCGATGCATTCGTTCGTTAATGCAGTATGTTTTCGATGAAGCGAACTGAATCCGAGAAAGCATGCCTGTCCAGCTGGCGATATCTAGGGACAGTCCTAGGTAACAATGCCTCCATAGTCCTATTGTGCAGAATTAGCTAAGCTCTTTTTTCAGTGTTGTGTTCAGTACATAGCACAATATGAATAAAGAGTGGCCACGTGTTTTGTGCAAAAACGCGGGATTAGCGTCATGAATATCTGCGCTACGTTGCGTACTCTATTTTTTGCTGTTCTCTGCAAGTCGTCGATACCAGATGCATATGGTGAGCAAAAGAACACTTATTTTAAAATGCGGAGCACTTTAAGAGGCCGAGCTGTCGTATGCTGTCGTCGTCGTTTGGTGTAACGCAGGCGAAACTACATATAAAATAGCCATCTGCAGCAAACTGACCGCGCTCTCGCGCCAAAGAGGTCTTTTTGCTCCTCTTGTTCGTGAACCGTGATGATGGTATTAACGCAAGCAAAACCGCATATAGCATCGCCAACTGTAGCATATCGAGTGCGCGCTTGCGAAAGTCTGCTTACTGTTCTTGTTCGAGCGCCTTGATGATGTCATTAAGTGCAGAGCCGTTTAGGTGCCCAGGCTCTCGTGTGCTGCTGTATGCTGGCGTCTCTTGGCGTAACGCAGGCAAAACCATGTATAAAAATTGCAAAAAAGAGGAGGCAAGGGAGAAATAGAAAGAGTGAGAAAGAAAAGAAGAAATTAGGAAGAAAAACAGAAATAATGAGAAATACACGCAGAAAGAACTAGAAAAGAGAACAAGAAACAAAGAGGAAAGGAAAGAAAGAGAAAACCAATGAGAAATCAAGAAGGATGCCCAGCTCCACCCTCCCTTCAGGCTTGGCACTACTAGCGCCAACCTGTCTTAATTTTTTTGTCTTCCCTGAGTCCCTTTACATTTCATGGTGTAGAAATGCGCGTCTGTATTGCTTTGTATTAAAGTTAATCAGTGTAGCATTGTTTTACAGATAAATATCACACGGTAATTAATACCTTAACTAAAGGCAAGCTGAATAAGAAAAAAAAGTGAAATTTGAGTTTTTATTGTGTCATTTCACTGAACATTGTCTTTATGTGGGCTGGTTTATTTATTTTGCTCACTAATCTGTAATAGCGGCAAAAAAAGAAAAGAAAAGGAGTGCTCCACGTGCACTACGTATTTATTTCTGCAGACAGAGACATTGGCACTATTGCTTGATCTTTTTACTTGTCGTGATCACATTATAGCAGATACTATTCAAAATATTTTTGATGTACCATGGTCACACCATCATAAACTGCTGCTACAAAGCACTCGATAAGGGAGCAGGGCAAAATGACGTTATCGTATGACATTGATAGTGTCTCATGCAAGGTCAAATGAAATTTGTCGAAGGTGCAAGGTAGGGATAGAAAAGTTTGTAGAATATGGTGCAGTAAATAAATAGCGTAAAATAGAGACGTTTATATAAAGATTCTGTTATATTAAAAGAGCTTGTGTTTCAAATTATTGGCTTAGCAATAAAATACGGCATTCGGCTTAGCAATAAAATACGGCAGGCATGGCAGCTTCAATCTTTATTGAGTGATTGTATGGAAATAAACATTTGAGCACCCATGTTTGCTTCTAGCGCTTTTCAGTTCATTGTTTACGCGTTTCCTGGAAGCATCTCACGATAAACGACTCTGAAAGGAACTAAAGAAAATTAATGTTCAACATGCAGAGCTCTTTATCGTGTGGTTATTCGCACTTTTCCCGTTCACAAATACATAAGATGATGTGTTAAGCTACTAGAATTTTTGATTAGTGGGCAACAACAACAAAAAGAAAACGAAAAAGCAACTGCGCTTTGTGAACTTATTATACCAGGCATGTCACGTGTATGACAGCTGACTTTTCATTTCCTGGAGGGAAATTGCAGTTATTTTGTCAAGAAAACTTGGGATATATAAATGTCCAGCTTAAAAAAGTGGCTTCAAGGACAAGCCTAAATGTACTGAGTTAATCAGCAGCAAATTAATACAGCAGGGGCTTAATTAATGAACGTTTCGCACTCCCCATTCCGAGAATTGGACACAAGTGATTTTAGCAAGTGATCACGGACAGACGAGACAAATGCGAAGGCAGGGGCAAATGAAGACACAAATGTACACATAGGGGTTAATATGTCTATGTGACCATAAGAGTCAGGGGAAGTCAGGGGAAGATGGAAGCATGTGATGAAAGTTTCATAAACAAGGGGTGTGCAAGAGGTGACGTTTCGACAAGCAGACTTTTGTTGCAGTCTTTAAGAAGACAAGTCTTCAAGTCAGAGATGTCTCCAGCAGACGCCCCGTTTACGAATTCTTTATGTATGTGGTCCTTGTGTATCCGTGTGTCTTCAGTTCAGTGCGTCCTTGTGTGTCTGCATTGGTCCCTTGTATTATCTGCGCCATGAAGAAACCTACTGAAAGGCAAAGGCTATCATCATCATCATCATTATCATCATCACCCTCGCAGTTTGAGAGGTCATGTGAGTTTTTGTAGCGCGCCCGGCGTATTCAAGGCCAGCGTCATTGATGGTGCTGTGGTTAGTGATCCTGATGACGAATTATAGTGGTAGTAAACAACTTTGTTCGGAGAACCGTCAGTTTCTGAAAAGAAGATGGCCTGACGGCCATCTTCTTTATAAGAAGACTGAAGCGCGTTTGACCACGCTTGGGGTCGTGAGGGCTCTGGCACCGGCCTCACCCTCAGTGACTGGTGGGGGAGGGTACTTGCTGCTTCCCAAGATGAGGTTGTCCAGGGTCGTGGTCTGTGTCTGGCAAAATGTGCAAGCAGACGTGAACAGGGCTGGATAGATGTGTCGATAGATGTGCAGGGAAAAGAATGAGTGTGTTTGAAGCCACGGCTAAGTAATTTTTTGTGTTTTGTTTAGTTCAGCGCTTTGTAAAGGGTGGGAATGCTTTGAACCACCCACTCGTAACGCAGTGTGCATAGTGTGACCCCCGGTGTGATTCTACGGTTCTGTCACACTGTGCCACATTGTTATTGTGATTCCGTGCCCGGACATCACGAATTGTATAGGATCTTTATTTCTAAAGCGGTTTCAAGCAATGGAGTGTCCTTGAATTAAACCCCCCGCTGTCACGCAGACTACCTGGGTTCTATTCCAACTGGAACCTTGATTTATGCTATGTTATATCATTATACCATGATATATTATTTTATTACGCTAGTTTTATTAACCCTTTAATGCCTGTATTATGAAACCGCCGAACAAAATAAAAACTGTTTTCATTTTCTTTTGAAAAACTTTGATGAAGCGCGAAACGACACACGGACACGAGAAGGCGCATATGCACACCACGCAGCGCTACTAGCAATAACATGTTTATTTTCAAAATCAGACTGCTTTTAAACCCTAATCGCCAGGCAGACAGTTCAGCACGTGATATCACTCAAATCTATGCGCGACAACTGTCTGCCTAGCGATTAGGGTTTAAAAGCAGTCTGATTTTGAAAATAAACATGTTGTTGCTAGTAGCGCTGCGTGGTGTCCATATGTGCCTTCTCATGTCCGTGTGTCGTTTCGCGCTTCATCAAAGTTTTTCAAATGATTCACCAACAAGCCCACATTGCAACTCTCGTTCATTTTCCAGCTTTAAATAGCAACCGTTAATTGATTCTGCAGTTAAATTATCTAAAATTCAACTTTAATGCATACTTTTAGGGATGTCACGAATTCGCGATATGCCACAGAAAAGAGGATCTGGCAACAAAAAACCTGCTTCAGAACTATGTAACATCTAGTGTGCCACATCTGGGGTGCGTACACACTAAATAAACAAAATTATCGAACACTGAACTTACGTAACTCAGGCGAGAAAGAACGAAGAAGTGAGAGTTGTCGCACGTGCTTCGCGCTCTCCGCCATCAGCTACAAAACAATTGGTTCTAGCATAGAATACCTTACACAAGACGGCGGAAGATTTTTTTTCATTCTGAAAGCTACATTCCTGTTGAGTACTTGACAGCCGGCATTAAAAGCGGCACGCGTTTCGTGACTTGTTCCCTCGGAGTTTTTCGGTATGTCGTGAATTCGCGACACTCGGCAGTGAAGGGTTAGTGTCACGTCAGCTTTTTTTCAACGCACGACGCGTTTTACAAGGAACAGCGTCTCATAAGGGCATTAGGGCTTTAGCCATAATTTCGATGAAAACATCAAAGCCTAGTTTGAAAAGTGGAAAGGAACCCGCTACCTGAGAATGAAAGCTCAATTCTTACTTAGGTGAGAAAGTCTTCACGGCACCTCGGGCTCCTGTAATAACACTCTACCAAATATTCGAATAACCATTCCAAAAATTTACGAACATTATTCAAGCAAGCATATCATTCAGGAAATATTCACCTCAAAATAACTACGGGGGTTTTTTGATAAGACATATACAAGATGAACGTAAGAAGCGCCCGGTATGTTCAATAATTGAACGCTTTATGTGCATGATCTTGAAAAATATAGTTATTCAGTTGCCTCAATCACGTGGTCATTTCGAAAATATCAAGGAACAATATCAGAATGATATTGTTCCTTGTGAATTAAGACGATGCGCGTAATCATTCAGATAGATGTAAAAAACAAGATCAAGAAATGTTCCAGTTTGTTGGCTACGACGCGAAGCTCGTCAGCGATATTTATCAGAAGGAACGCCGAAGAAACAATACCAGAATAAATGAAATCAATTGATTTCGAAAGATGCATGCTCGAGCACCCGAAGGAGGGGAAAGATTGATCAGCGACCAGAAAAGTGCAGATGAGTTAGAATTTTCTTAGCACTCAATGAAAGATGGGGAATTAAAGGGCTCGTTTTTCCTGGTTAGGCACAACCTTATTGTCATTAAGCACTGAATAAGCATAAATGCAAACATTACTTCATGTTTCAAAATGTTCCAATGTACACTACAGCATCTTGCAGACTGACGAATGCCGGAGAGGTAATCTGCCCACCTGTTTGCCTCCTAAAAAGTTACTGTTTTGTCTTCCTTTGACATTTTTCTGATTAGATCAACGATGTGGAATTAATCTGGATTCTACTATTCCACTAAGAAAATGCTCTCGTCAGCGATGGTTCTTTAATCGACGTATCAGAGTGTGTACTCCGAGTTGTAATGAAGCAGCTCCATTCTCAAGCAAAATAGAATGCCAAGGAACATGTCGAAGTGGTAAGAATTTTTTATAGGCATATTTGCCGTGCTACTTTACTATTTTCCGCATTGTGCATTCTTGCTACTGCTTAAAGCTGGTAAACTTGAATGTGAGCTGCTAGCAGCATCCTGAGATGTCATATATTAATCAGCCAATGACGAGCAAAATTTTAAAACACAAAAGCATCATCGTAAGCGAGTGCTTTTCTTTTTCAAGAAAGCTGAATACGTTTTGCCCAATTGCGAAAAATGTTTTAATATATATATTTGTATTGCATCCTGATAAAGCCATGATTGTAATTTATTGTTGGTGACTTCGACTCTGTAAATCCCGTGCATAAAATATGCAAATGACAAAATGGAGTGTCACAGATATGTTTATAACACCTTCTACCTTCGACCTATGGCGGTGACATAAAGAATAGCGGAGCTAAATAAATTTTCTTACAGCTCACTGACGCCTTTCACTTCTGACTTTTTTTCCCGACAAACATAAAATGTGGAACAGCTTGACTAACGCAGTTTAAGTAATGAATGGCCTGTCTGTTTGTAAAACATCCGAGATGAGTACTTATTATAGGTATGGAATAAATCTTGGTACCAACAGTCCACTATTGGCTTTTTGAATTAATCTTGCTTGTTTCTTGCTTTTCGGCAGTTGGATACCCATAGCGTCTCCAAATTCGTACGTTACGTCTAATATACACGAATAATATATACGAGGTATTTCGTACGTGATGCATGCAGAGTAACGACCTCGAGGGTAACGTTCACTATAAGAAGTTATAATTAATAAGTAAAAATGAAAGAATTAAGTTGTCACATGGAACATTACAACCATTTTAAATATTCCCTGCTTGTTATTATGTTCACATAGGACATGTTGCTCCAACATGATTATCAATGTGCAATACTGCTCGCAGAACTTTTGTCAAATGAATCTAAACTTCGTAAAATCGATTCTATTGCTCACACAATATTTCCCACAACGCAATGATTGTTCAACTTTCCCTCTACACATGCAGGCGATATTTGCAATTTCCCGGTTGCGAGCGCCGTGTGCGACCTTGAGGCGTCTCCTGTATACATCTACAGTCCAAAAGACGGAAGCTGCTTTTTGACGTATGATTGTACATACTTTCTGAACAAGTTTCCAACATTGCCAGAGTGCTACCGAACATGCAAGTGGCGTAAGTGTCCATGTTTGAAATCTATTGGGCTATACAACAGTGCGTGTTCTAATCTGTTAAAGTAGCTTTGCAAGATGATTTCAGAGGCCTTCTGAATGCAACTGAATCTATGGAGGTGTAATCGACATCACGTGCATGTTTTGTTTTTTTTTACAAAGTTTCGAGCAGAAACGTAGGAAGTCCCATTTAGCACTCTAGAAGGAAACTGTAATAAAATTCTGCACATAATGCCCTACAAAAATGCATGTTTGTCGTTAGCTGATATTTACATTGTGCGTACTACTATGGATATTTTTGCTTGTGAAACAACGTGTCCACAAACACTGCGAACACATTCTGCCTGCTCTGTCCCTTGCTCAAGGGGCACTATCGGTGCCATTAATATTTACAGTGGAGGTTAACCAGTGTCATAAAGTTTGTAGAGTCCGATTTAGTAACTTTTATGACGGTTAATCTTCAAATTATGTTTATATTCCTGTAACGCATTCATAATAGATGTAGAAATTTTACTTGTTATCTCAGGTTGCAAAATGCGCTGCACTTATCAGGAATCTATCGAAGGGTGGCTGGCCTCCTCTGCCAATTGATCAACCGCACTATGTAGTAAGAGCAGTTACGTCGCAGCAAAATATGAATACCGGCCTTGCGTGAGTGGTGTCCCAATTACCAACCGGTAAGAAAGCTTGCAATGAGTGCATGTGCGCGCAAATATTATTGTTATATAAGGCAGAGTATTCTAAATTTTGGAATAATATCGCTTGAATAATACACATTTTTTGGGCCAGTTATGTAGTACATGCCCTTAGTAATCGAAAAACAAAACAAACTCGTAGCACCGACGAATGAACAAATGAAAAACAAATCACGTCATGGTCATTTGAGTGATTGCAAATTTGTTGTCCAGGTCCAGCCATTTACCAAGCGAGAATAATTTTATGAGCTAGAGATATTTTTAGAGGAAGGAACCACGAAAGCCTACTATTGCTGTCATTAGGAAAACAGTATAGACAGGACTAATACGCGATAGCTTATGATTACCCTGAATTATACAAACCAATAAAGCAAGTGTTACATTAAAAAAGAATCAACTGAAAATACTTCGGCGTATCAGCTGTGGCTTGAAAAAGCCGCAAAAAAATATTAATTGATTGTGTAAGAGGAACGTTCGCATTGCTAAGAGATATTAACCAGCTCGAGCTTTATGACGCACAGCATACTATTTGACCCTTGCGATATATGCGTACAAATTAGGCGACAAAGACTGTGCAAAGCCTTGTGCTTCTGGACGTGCGTGCCATTGTGGGGATATTAAGACCAGCTCTTAGTTCAGTAAAGCAGCTCTGCAAGCATTTGAGAGAAGAGATGTGCAGACAAGCGCAAATGTCAGGACCATTTGTGGGAACTGCGTTATGCACAGGATCCAGGTTCGTTGCCTGAGTCCAAGTTGCGTGTCATTACTGGAATTATGGCGCAATTGACAGAGTCCACGCGGCCACGGACTTTGGGCCAAGTCTTACAGTTCGCTGCTGTTAAGCGCTGCATAGATGGCTAGCGCCGGTCCTACGTCTTTTGACCTATGTGAATGTCTATTTTGACGTTGTAATGTTCGCAGAGCTACGCACTATCTCAACGAATATCTAGTTTCTTAGGCTATTTTCCTGCTACTGCTACTGTGGCTACTTGCACTATTAATTGCATCTCTTCAGTGGTGAATATCATCTTTGTTAGCAAGCTTTCTCACTTCTCACTTGGATCTTTATCTTTATGTTGTCGTTCTTTGATACTATTTTTAAATTTTGGTTTAGTTGGCGCAGTCCCACAACACATCACAAGTAGTACAACTGAAAACGCTCCTCATGGCGCCCGCCTGCCAAGCTACCTCGAAATATTGCAGCTGCCGCATGGTTCAGCATCGTCAAGGATACCAACTGTCAAAATAGCAATCCCGTCTGAGCCTCCAACGAAGGGTGAGCGCACTTTGTTACTGGTTAACGAAATTAGAAATGCCTGTTGAAACCAGTAGTGATTGTAAGCGATACGACCTAAAACAAAAGCCGTTTGGTTTATTTGTGGGATCTCCAATGCACGCATAATGAAACGCATTTTCACGTGCTACTAATTCTCTATCGAAAAAAACGGGTTCCAAAAGCCCGCATATCTTTCTATGTACGCATAGGTGTATCTGCGTGGCACTTGTTCCGAGAAACGAGAATTACGGCCGCTGAAGGGAAATGGCGAAATATAAAGTTAAAGCACTGCTTTATGCCATCGTTTCCTTAAGCTAAATAGACGAATTCCGAGACGCATCCTGAGAGGGGTGCTTATGTTTCAAGCTTAGTGGGTCAAGATTTGCAGGGAGTTACTGTGGTGACGGGGAGTTCCACAAGTACGTTACAATCGCTGAAGAAGAGGCCAATAAGTTAGGCATCGGTACAATACGCGGTAAATGCGTCATTGACCTCGTATACTCTCGCAATCGCTTTGACGACATGGCTGAGGAACGACAAGGGGTACCGAGTTAGTACTCTACTTACTTTTGTGGCGGTTCTTCCGATTGTCTACCCGGTTTCCTGGGAGACACCACGCCCGTTGCTGTAGCAGTGTAAGTGGAGTCCACAGAGTGCTGACGCGACGTTGCTACGTCGGCAGGATCCGGCCCGAGGAAGAGAAACTGACCACAAAGTTAAGCTGGCAGCCGGGAGACTGTACTGTACTCTAGCTGAAATATCTTGCTCAAGCCGCACTTACTGTTAACGTTTGAAAAATGCGCCAAAGCTGCTTTGATCTAAAGAAAGCTGACGTACACTTCGTCACAAAAAAAGATGAAGCAGAGGAAGCAGTAGGAGACTGCTTCGTACATTTAATCCAAGCAATTGAATATGTCGTGCAAATACACGCCTATTTTTGGTGCTATCAGTAATATTGGCGAATGTTTTGCACAAAAAATGAATTTAATCAAAGAGTAGAAGTTGATGGAAGAAGTTTCTCATTGGCTGAAGTTATTGCGTGGGTTCACTCTTGAAAGTTTCGTAATACCACGATATGGTGCACTACGATGATCCCAAATATAGTGCGACGAGGTTTTATTTAACCCGTAATTAATGTATCCTAGATTTCTGCCACTATTGAGACTGACAAAACGAAACTGAGCGCGCAACGGCGTTGTCGGCACCTTATGCGCGATATGTGAAATAAATATTGCAATGCATGGCATTATTCATAGGCGTACGTACAGAAAATCGTGACCATCCCCAACAAAGTATTAGAAATATGAAAGCTTTTAAGGAATACACGATAAAACGCGCAAAATATTTGTTTTTCGCACTCGCAAAAGGACGGTTGATGCAATTAAAGATCGATCTAACAAAACGTGACGCTACGAAGCTCACAATCTAAAAAAAGAAACTTAGATTTCCCAGCAAATACCCATAGGGCTCAGTGTCATGATCCAACCGAATTAACCAAGTATATAGCTCGGACGCCAAACCGGATTTAGTGGCAATACATAGGTATTCCAAGAAATATTTAAGTAAAAAAGCAGTGATGACCTTCTAATGTCACATAGAGTGGTTTTTCTTAGGGCGTGCGCTTTAACACTATCGCATTAGGACGCTCAGGCGCCTTACTCCGTCCCTATAGTTTGACGAGGCGGCATGCCTCACCCATGCATAGAGTAATGGACTTGGAAGTCGGTAGCACTTTTACGTACCGGATGGTGCCATACGGGTGGCGGTGTTTGGTTTCGTTATGTTATGGCGCTAATCGTCTTCTTGGAACTTTCTGGCTCAGGCCTGTTTACACAATCACTGGTATTTTCTTGAGTGATGGGCGTTATTGCAATTAAATTTCGAGTATGCAAGATAGCAACTTGAATTGCACATTCTGTTCAGCTTTTGCATATCTGTGTTACTGCTTCAGGTAATTTGCTGTTTTATTGAGTTATGTTGCAAGATGGTAATCTTCCACATGCCTTTATTGTGCAAATCTGTTCGCTGCAGCCGAATCTGTGAAACGGAGCAGGAGCCTTCTGTCAGGTCTTGATGCATTTTGCTCTTGCCACCTTTCTGTAATGTTACAGAAGAAATAAAGGCTTTCTTTCTTTCTTTCGTTCTTTCTTTACACAATCACTTCATTGGCCATGCGCATCTCCACATATCGTTCGCCCGTCATTGCTTCACGTAACAGTTTTTCAGACTTGCGGCACCCGGATGTGTTGCGCCCCCTATGTCCGGGTGACCTGGAGGCTTAATGGCAGGGTGCCCTCGGGCTGCCATGGCTGACTTTTCCCATGCACGGTGGCAAGAAAAATGACCTGGTAGCTTTAGGATTGTCGCAATGTTACTATAGATTTCCAAAAGCCCAACAATCCCTTTCTAAATTTGACGTGCTTCCCAATTTAACGCAATAACTCGATCGTCTCCATCACCTGTATTAAGAAAGCGCAGGCCGATCTCATCGCCCTCCCTAAACTATAGGCAGAAGATAAAGTTGGTTTTCAGTAATAACATGCTTAACGCAATTCCGCACACATTAAGTTATCGGGCTACTTCGGTAGCTATCAATCACGATCCTCAAAAGAGCTTCGGTAGTATGGCCACGTTATTATGCTGGAACTTTTTAGTGTTTTATGTAAACAAACTTCTTATTCGACACAACTGCATAAAATTACATATGTATTAATTATTTAGCATTTCAACTTTCAATTTTTTCTCTCTCTTATTTTTGCCTCAGATATACGGTGCAAAACAAACCCAGTTCCTACAGCACTAAATTACTGTCTTTTCAAACGATGGTACTACGACGAGAGCAAACGAGCGTGCTTACCCACCTGCTCTCTGGAGGCACCATTCATAAATAAACTAGCCTGTGACGGAGTGTGCCGAACTGGTGAGAACACATTACTCCATGAGTTTTCGCTTAAAATGTCGTATTTTGTATTGTCGTATTACATTTGCCATTTCCCATCACTTTTATTAAACAGAATCTCAAACGTCATTTATTGTAACCACATTTATTATACAATGTATGGAATGTATATTAAGTAACTTTCGCTTTATTATTTTCTTAAGGTAAACAAAGGCTTACAAGAGGCGGCATAGAGTATTTTACTGAGAAGAAATCCCGGAAAAAAGATTATTCCCATTATCTATCTACAAATGCCAATGGCAGAATGATTTTACTGTTTTGATAGTTGAGTGGTTCAGTCATTGCCATTTCTTGGAGATGAATGTCAATTGATTTATTTAAAACTTTAGTCTCTAAATATATAATTAATGTCGTTGCAGCTGAAGTTTGCCAATTCCCAATGGCAAGCTTTCCGTGCTTCAAGGAAGTTCATCCTGTATTCATATACAATCCCAAATGACCAATCGTGCTTCAAATCATTCAGTTGCTCGTATTTTGGAAATAAATTTCCAACTCTGAATGAGTGTCGACAAACCTGCAAGAAGTGTAAGTCCATTTCTCGGTACCATGCTTAGTATATTGGTAACTTATTCCCCCCTTATTCCCCTCTCCCCACGTGTAGGGTAGCAAACTGGACGTAGTCTAGTTAACCTCCTTACCCTTCCTCTACTCATTCTCTCTCTAGTCGCGTAAGTGCAGCACACCGGGACGCATGGGCGTGGCCGCACTACTAATCGTTTGATACTGTTAGCTAGCTGAGGAGCATGGTAGACAATCAGCAAAGTTTTATGGCTGATCTGTGTTATTCTGTTACTAAAATTACTCATCTTACCACTTTCTTATGTGTTTTGTGCAGGCACTCACACAGAGTCATTGGGATGTTCTACAGCAAACACCTCTGAGCGACACGACCACACTCATAGTTCAGGGTTGAGCCATGGCAATCCAACACTCGCGTTGCATCCTGGTTCACCAAATTCTGTAGGGACTGATGCGTGAGTTGATTTTGTGTGCCATTTTTTCACCGGCGGTATTCACTCCACAAGCCAGATTTTCTGATCCTGTGACATGTCCGTAAATATGGGAGGTGAGAAAAAGTTACCCACGATTACAACAGCTTCAATTCGAAATGTGAGAGGAGCTGTACGCTTCTTCCCATTTCACCATATTCTGAAGCAAAAAAAAATTGAGAGAGGTATGTATGTACGGACACTTACAGATAAATATTATTTTGAGTTTTTATTGTTATGTACGTATTCTTTTATTCTCATTTCATTTTTTTTCTGTTTTCTTGGGGCGCATTAAGGTTACATACAAGACTTTCTCTTCTTTCTATTGTTAATGTCGTTTATTCTTATTGTATGTTTTGGAGGCGAAGGTTTTAGAAAAATGCAGGTGAGCTCTGCAAAAACAGAGGGTTGCGTGGCTCGAAGTGAACCAGACAGGCTCGTACAGCTGGGCAAACATGAACGGCTAAGAGTTTCACTCTAAAGCATGCGGAATGAGCAATGATGGAACGTTTTCCAGCAGATATCACTTGCTTCGCTTTGTTTGATTTAAATGAATGTTAGCTCTTTATTTTAGACGTCGCCCTTCTGTAACCAATCCAAAAGTATTTTCGCAATGCAGAACTACGAGAGTTGTCCACAGTATAGTATAGACAATCTTAAGTGGTTACGATGGCATTTATTCTAGCCAAAAATATAATTTGAATTGCCATTCAGATATGTACAATGGTAAGCGATGAGTTACTTAAATTTTGAGGAATTGTGTTTACATTATATCTCTTCGTGTTTTATAGGCTCACCATGCATATTCCTAGCCACACTTGAAAAGTAATTGATGACTTCATATTTCCTCAAATGTAAATAAAAATCTGAAGACTGCATCAACCTTTCTGTGAGCGTTGCGCGCATTACCGGATATAAATTTCATAAGATATACTTGCCAAAAAACATCTTTGTTGATTTTACTGTGAGTCGCGTCGAAAAAGAACTGAACGCGTTCGATTCGAAATATTTCTTACAGTTTGTGAACTTGATATATGCGGCGGCCAAGAATTGTATAAACATTAACAATTCTGACAAAGTGCACATTTCCCCCCGCTTTGCAGAGCATAAACAGGCTGCAATGCCCGTGGAGAGCATTGACCATGCTTCCTGGTTTTTCTGATAATTCGATCGCATTTGCCGGCGGAAAACCGCTTTCTCCGGCTTTTGTTAAGTGCAAACGACCAACTACACTGAGCAACGGCTTCAGCTGTGGGTGAGCTCTGTTTCACTACATCTTTCTACGCTTAAAAGACCTATCTGACTCTTGCGGTCCTGGTAAACACCGGGCGTTCTAAAATGCACTCTATATGCACTTTTGGTGCACCAAAGAGGGACTTTTTACGGCCCCTATATATGTAGTCAACGTGTAACTTTTTCTAAAACGCTAGTAACAAATGAAGGATGAACTAAAAAATGTGAATTAGAAGTGTAAATTATTGTTCAAACAAATAATTTCTTCAAAATGACGTACAAATACACTATTCTCAACAAGTTACTTACAATGTCTCCCACTTAATCAGTGCGAAGAAAATCACATAAAGGACTCTCAATACTTTATGATTTAGCAATGTTACAAAGAAATATGATACCAAGATATCGGGTCAATAGCGTGATTTCAACACATGTATGATATTTGGCCATGATGTCTTCCCATATCCGAGTACACAACGTGAATGCTTAGGTTCATACAGGCGAAACACTCCAAGGGGGAAAAGGATGGTTAATTTCGTTCAGATTGACCGTTTAAAATATTTGGCGTATTTGTGAATATTTCTGCTTTATTAGATCTTCACAAATATAATTAAACTCGAAGAATTATGAAGAAACTGACAGCTGTAAAGATTCACCAATTTCACTGCTGTTAAAAAAGCGAATTGGAATAGCGAGAAGTAGGACTCAGCAACAAGTTCGTAGAGGGTGCATCTGCGAACAGAATCAGTCAGAGTGACAGATGGGAAAGTTCAGCAAACTGTTCTTGTTATGCAAAAACATACTATGTGTAAAGACAAATGTTGGTTATGTTAATACAGACAGGAAACTGGGCACCGAATGAGATTCTTTTTGGCATACTGTTGCCAACAGTCCAATGCAAGCAGCACCAAGAAGGGTCACTAGTAAAAAATAAAGGAACCTTGAACCCTATGTAAAAACTTTCATAAAATCCTAGCTGCAACTAAGAAGCCAACGCAACTAAGAACTGCGACTGCGAATATTTTTCTTTCTAGTTTTTAGGGTATAGTTAGTATTTTAAGAAGCACCTTAAGGAACTTAAAAAAACCATTGAGGGAGAGAAAATGCGAATTCTAGAATAAAAGGCACGTGAACTGGCACCTTGATGTGAGTTAATAATTTACTATTGAAGTCTATGGGATGTTGCTAGCATGGCAACTCAATTTTTCTCCAGTGACGACAAAGTCATATTGCACTTTCGAGTATAATGTCGTTTTGTAGCTTCATTTTTGTTCAAGGATGATTTGCTTAGTATGATTGCTTTTTTATTTCCTTCTAACACTCTGGTTAGGAAGCTTAGAAACGCATAAAACATTTTTTATAGCTTAAATGAAAACAACTGCAGCCACAGACCTAGAGCCAAGCTCTTCTTTTTTATTAATATAATTTGTATATGAAGATGAAAAAGAAAGAGCAAAATGGCATTTTCTGATAATTAGGAATGAATTTCGAAACACAAGTAAGGTAATATGGCAACGCTGATGACCTGCTTGTTTTATTTTGGTCCTTGTTTTTTTTTGTTTTTTTTTTCATGAAATAAGCCAGTTTATTGAATGTTTGAGGCATATGTCCTCGCAAACCGCATACAAACTATGAACTCACCGAGTAATATTTCACATGTTATAACTAATCGGCATTAGCATGGGTTTGTAGGCGGGGGCTTTTCAAAACTCACTTAGTAAATGCTGCTTTCAGTGACCGAAATTTACTTCATAAATACAAATTTCTCTGACGGAGTTGTGACCAAAGTATGAAGTATCTATTGCGGTCCAACTGTTGTTTGCAGGTTGTAAAGTAAACGGCTCCCCAAATCTAAGAAAACAAAGGCGATGTTCTTTCACTTCTCCACCACAGCGCTACAGTGACGACAGCGTGGTGATGTTAATGAGCGTGATGATCTGTTCAGTATGTACTTGAACCAGGCTTTACACACCCCTAAAATTCATGAGATGCTCAGGTGCGAAAATTTACGGCTAAGATTGCCAGGCTAACCCCACGCTACTGCACCAACACCACCACCACCACTTTCAGCTTGCCTGAATAGGTCATGATGCTTCAGGTATATGGTTGGCAGTACTATAGTTTTATACGAAAGCAAAATCGTAGACACAGTCACAAAAAGAAATACACACACACGTGTATATATATATATATATATATATATATATATATATATATATATATATATATATATATATATATATATATATATATATATATATATATATATATATATATATATATCAAAAGAAAGTTGTGTAGGTCCGGTGCACTTACAGTCAAGAAATGAAAGAGCACACTTACGAAAATTGCATATTTTCACTGGTTAACGTTTCGGCCGTGCCGGGGCCGGAACCTTAATCAGTAACAATATTCAATTTTGCGTCAGTCTGCTCCTCCATTTCTTGACACATATATGTATATATATATATATATATATATATATATATATATATATATATATATATATATATATATATATATATATATATATATATATATATATATGTGTGTGTGTATATATGCTACGATGACTGTGTCGTTTTTTAATTGTTACGGACTTTTTTACAGGGTGATGGAATGTTTGTGAATTACCAGCCACACCACCGAACGACCGAACGTTTTGAAAACAAATCTGAGAAACTCATTTACGCATACTTCCAACGCAAACAAGCATTGATTTTAGCTGTGTCGTGCTCGAAGGAAGTGCTACAAAACGTTTTGCAGAGATCAAGATCCTGTACGTCGAGTTAGGAAGCGTGACCTATCAAGACATACGAAAATGATAGGCCTGCACTGGTTTCTTCAATAGAGGTAGAGGGGAGGGGTAAAATCTTGCCGCAGCGCCCTCCCCCCCCCTCCCCACTCCTGCTGCCGAGTGCAAAGCATAATATGCTTCATAGTGTATGAAAACGAAAATAAAGGGATGACATGCTTCTCACAATCGCATGCTTTTGTTTTTCTTTTTTGAAAGATATCCAGCGCTAAGCATAAGACACAAGCATACAGAAGGACATGGCGTGGTTGTACTAAAGTATAGATGGGAAGTAAACAAATTTTTCAATTCAACATCAGAGGCCTTGGCAGCAACTATCGTCGAAAACCTACGTAGCCATAAAGCCTGCATTTTAAAGGAATGAGGGTACAGCTCCAACTTAGTAACTGTATAGGCATATTTCGCGCCCTCCAATAGGTAAATAGAGGGCGCCCCCCCTCCCTCCGGTCCCCGCTTCATGTGCACCCCAATGGGCCAAATCCACGTAATTTCTGCAACAAGGTGAAGATTGCTTCAACCTAATGTAAAAGTATTTTAGCAAGCGACAAGGACACGGTTATCTTTGCGAATGTGCTGATTCTTTTTATTGCGATAGCAATTATATGGACCCTCTCGGCTGCTTTCCGTCACCGTCGCCGTCATGCTCCCTATATGTATATGTCTATATATATATATATATATATATATATAAAAGCCACGAAGAAAAATAATTCAGCAATTACCCCATCTCCCGCTAAAGGGAACCATGTGTAGATGTGAAGCAGCGGGCGCTAACGCTTACACTGGCGGTGGCGTTGACGCTGGCGCTATCGCAGCGTTGCGCAGGAGAGAAAACTGAGGAGGCGCAAAGCACGCAGTGATGGAGCATAGTTTCCTACTGGAACATGCCAATCGCTGCTAATGGGCAATGAGAGACAGAAGACTCCGACTGGACACAGAGACCCGCAGTCGGCTTTTAGTTAACGCGCACGCTGCGAACTTTTATTGTTCAACTACGCACAGGAGAAATCTCCCACCGGCCCCACCTTGGAGGTCAAGATCCATTGCTATATATACGGGATGGACAGTGAACGGTTGTGCAGCGCGACCAGTCGGTTTTTTCAAGCAAGAAACTCGCTAGCAGACGCTGCCTGCGTCGGCGTCGCGAGGCGAGAGAGGGGGTAGTGTAGGAGAGGAGAGAGAGGGGGGGGACGCGCATGCGCAGTGGGGGGTGTGGACGCTCTGGGCAGGGATGCCTAGAGGAGAGAGGGGGGGGACGCGCATGCGCAGTGGGAGCGCGGGGAGGGATGCCTAGAGGAGAGAGGGGGGGAGCGTAGGAGGGGAGAGAGGAGGGGAGGCGCATGCGCAGTAAGTGAAGCCTCGAGGCACACCACCACCACCACCACCGGATTAAGCTTCGCCATAAGATGCTTCACATCTAAAATATTTTCCGACGCGCGGAATCGAACGGGCGACCTCTCGCTCCGCAGCGCCCGACGCTAACCGCTGTGCCACAGGAGCGCACATGCTGCAGCATACTAACGGCGAGCTATTTATATACACCATTCGCCGCTGGTGGTACGCAGAGCTAGGAGGGAATATCAGCGTGTTCTCTGCCTTAACACCAAACCAGCTAGATGGCGCAAAGTGTGCGCTCGGCGCCCCACTCGTTGCTACGCGTTGGCTCCCCAGCACCCCCGCCTTGCACTTAGGCCTGCAGGGCGTCGTCGCCTTTGCCCGGGTGCGCTCGCGCGCGCTTATCTTGGGGTGGGGGGAATGGGGGCAGTTTTACACCGTGTGCTTTCGCCGGGAAGACTGCGTTTAGGTTACAGAGCGCACGAAAGTCACTTCGCTCGCTGCAGAGGCCCCGTTTCCGAAAGAAGCGTGCTGTTCCAACATAGGGAAGTAACAACTACACTCTAAGGCAAAATTACCCGAAAGAGGAGTAACGGAGCCCTAATAGGCGCGCGCGATGAACGGATAGACCGTTGAGGAGTAACCACAGAGGGATGCGTGCCGTGTGCAAACCAGTTAGTCTCCAAAGGGATGAACCGCGCGGGAGGCGCAGGCCGTGTGGAGAGATACGTCACGTGTGCAAACCGTTGTCGAGGAAACTAACCGTCCTCCTCGCCCATGGGTCAGTCTTCTCGCTTGTTTTCGTGGTGGCGCGTGGCGCGTTGGGCAGCGAGAGAGAGAGTTCGACGATCTAGGAACTACGCCAACTACGCCGTGGTGCTTTAGAAGATATGCACGTATGCGTGGATGAGCGTGTGCACGGTGGTGCTTTTACGTTTCGCCGCACCTATGAAGTCAGGAGCGGGTCTCGACACGTCGTGACGCCGTCGACGCCGTGATGTACATCTCTGGCGTAGTCAAGGCACTGCGGCACCGCGTCGCCACCGGCTGGGAATGGCGGCCGAGAAAACAGTAGGCCTATCGGATCCATGAGTTCAGTCTGATTCTGTGACGAAATCGGCGCCGGATTCTTTCACAAGTAAGTGATCATACTATATTCTGCCGTACCTGTGGCGTGCGCGAAAGTCATCGCGCTTTTTGGCAACGGGCTTCGATCGTGTTGTATACCGCGCGCACGAAATGCCCCACGAAGGTTGGCTTGGGTGTGAGCTCGCCTGTGCTTTGTGACTGCCTGGAACTCGGCCGCCATTGGCGTCGGCCGCCCGGACGCTCGCTCATCGAGTGTTCGCCGCGGTGATGAGCTGCGGGCTCGCGATATTGGGCGGAGGCCTCGCCACCGCGGTGCGACTCGTCCAAAACGCATTTGCGGTTGCCGGCAACGAGCTTGATTGTATGTCGCGCGCTTGAAGTGCACCGGCAGCTGGCGGGGACTTTAGTTAGTCGGCTTAAGCTATGCTTCGGAAGTCTGTGGAAATTGGTCGCCATTACCGTTGGCTTCGCCTCGGCGCCGTTGTGGCGGCGGCCCCGCGTTCGTTCGCTGTACTCTGCCGCTCGCTCGAGGAACTAAGTGGAAATTTATCGCCATTACGGTCGTCTTCCTCAGCGCTCGCTTGGAAGCAGCTTTGCGCCGTTCGTGGCGGCTGCCCCGCGTTCGCTCGCTGTACTCTGCCGCTCGCTCGAGGAAGTTCGCTGAAATTGGTCGCCATTACCGTCGGCGTCCTCGGCGCTCGCTCGCAAGCAGCTTGGCGGCGGCCCTGCGTTCGCTCGCTCTTCTGTTCGAGGTTCGCTGGCGGCAGAAGCTCCGCGTGCGGCCCCGCGTTCGCTTGCTCGAGCTCGCAGAGAACTCGCCGACTCGTTGGCGGCAAGGCGGTTCGCGGCGCCTCGGCGTGATGGCTGCGGCTGTTGCGCTATGTAGCTGTTGCGCTATGTATGACTTCACGTGCCAGTCATCTATCGCTTCCGTTGGAGCAGCTTCACAAAAAGGCTGTACGAGATATGACAACGCGGCTGGACCTGTATTTGACACTTCACAGTGAATTCACCGAAAGAATGCAGAAACTTTATATGTATATAGAATAATAAAAAATTTGATTGTCTCACTTTTGTGTTTCGTTGTTGCATTGAGTGCGAATGCAGTGAAACACGCATGACTAATTATTTTTTTCGCGTGTTCCTTTCTACGCATTTTTTTTTCTCACTGCGGAGAAAAACACGCGAAAAAAAGTATTAAGCCTTGCGGAGAGTAACTGTCGAAAATAATCATGGGGATAAAAAGTTCATCCGACTGGGGTAGTTGAGTGGACCGACCGTTCGTCCGGCGAGGTGCAACTGTGGGGACTAACGGTTGCCCGCTAAGGTGTCAATGTGAGGACTAAATGTTAGTCCACTGAGGTGCAACTGTGGGGATTAACGGTTGCCCGCTAAGGTGTAAATGTGAGGACTAAATGTTAGTCCCTTGTGGGGACTAACTGTTAGACCCGGTGCCGTTAGTCCTTAAAGGGCCCAATGGTTGTGGCAGCCCCGTTAGTCCCCGAAGGGACGAACCACACACCCTTTTAACACCCTTTTGCCTTAGAGTGCACGACACTTTTCAGTTCGCGCTCGTCCTGTGTATACCGGTGCGTATGTGTCGCGCGTATGTTTCGTGCACTGCTCTTGAGCAGTGCGCTCCATGTTTCGATCTGCTTGCCGTTCCTCGCTTGAAATGCCAATTAGTTGCTATCGCATTCATTGCTTCGCCCTTGCGGTGAAACTGTGACTTTATTAGGAGCGAGACACCAGTTCTCCGTTGAAGCTCCCTGGCACGGTGCCAGCCGTGGAGTCTCCCCCTAACGCGGGAGGATAAATGAGCTTTATGAGCGCTGGGACGCAAATGCCGTCTGCACGATGCGTGAAGCGCGAGAATAGGAACGCATGCGAGAAGAAGGCAGATTAGTCTCCCTCTTTCTTCGTCTCTGCGCTCTCCCCTTAAACTGGTGAACGCGCGTTGCGGCCCCCTGCGCAGCAGACACTCTCCGCGCGCAAACAAGGCGCGAGGCGCAAAAAAAAACAAAAAAAAAAACACTTCGCGTTTTAATGTAGCGAGCGTTCTCCCTGTGCCACACGCACGCTCTGCTGCCATGAACGACTACAGTTTCCTCCGTGCTACCATCTCTTCTTTCCTCTGACAGTAGACCCATTGCGGGTTCGACAGTTTCGGTGAGTACTGGAAATACGACCTACCCGATGTGGACACCTTCAGCGAAAGCGACTTTCTCAATATCATTGGCATCAACCGAGACACCGAAATCACAATCTGCCTTGCATCCTTCGAATGGTTAAAGAGTTTCAAAACGTACATAGTCACTTGCTTCCCCTTTCTAAGGAGCTTCGCTCATCGGTTGTATTCGTACTCGGAACAACTGCTAATTTTTAGACATTATTTGAATAAACTGTATATGTTAATGGACAATACAAATTTGATGAGCGTTCGCGATAATACCAAGAATGGTACCATCCCGATGCGCAAATGAAGTGCGCTTGCATGAGTGTAATTAACAGCAGTTATTTTACAAGGTAGTAATCATGCAGGGAATTTTTCGTTGGGCACAAGCGCAAGAAAATGGGAGCCGCGTATTCGATATATTATGCAAGTTGCAAGCTTGCATGCCTTCACAAAAACAGATGAAATAATTTTGGAGGTCTTGCGATTACCATTTTACAGATATGTATTTAGGGAGTCTGCGGCAGCTATTTTACAATACTTACTCAAACGCGATTCTTGTTAATCTACTTTACCATCTACACGGGCTGATTTAATGATCAAGACTTGCGATATTATCTTCACCACATTTCAGTCGTACCTCTTGATGTTCTCTTTGGCTTGTGTCTGTTGTATTATGTTCTACCTCCTTGGGCATAGTGCGCCACGGCAAAGAGCGGCGTTCTCTAAATAATAATAAGAAAGTGATAGTGAAAATTGATGCTTTAATTATGGTCACAGATTATCAGAGGAGCCATGTTACTGAAGCCAGAGTTCGGATATACCTACAGAAAGCTAGCAGTAGTCCACTTTACGTGGAATTGTCTGCACCAAGTTTTCGTTCTGAACGTTTTCTAGATATATGACCATAGTGAATTGTTTTTGTTGTCTGCAGCATATGCTAAGGCGAATGCCTGAAATGCCTCGTTGCACGCTTCCTTAAAAGGGCCCTGCAACACTTTTCCAAATAGCCATGGAATGGATTCACTAAAGGAACCTATTACCTCCCGAATTTACCGCCGCCAAAATTTTAGGGGCGAAGCTCCTTAGGGTGTAGGTCTGTCCCTCCTTTGTAGTATGTAGTAGTAGTAGTAGTAGGTAGCCACGTATAGTGGAATGTACCCACTCCACGTGATAAACATGACGATGACACCTGATGACCATGAAGAATAAGCGCGTTCCAGTATAATGGAAAGTACTCATATACTCGCATCTGCTACAGTTGTATCAAGGCACTGAATTCTCGCGTCTCCTGCTTATTATATTTAGAAAAATAAACTTGCGGCAGGCTTAAGTTAGGCTTAACTAGGAGTTTTCCCACACATGTAAATAAAATTGTGATGGAGTTTAGCGACAAAAATTAATTCGGCACATGTTACACTTTCTAACCCAAGAAGGTGAAATCCTGGGGTTCCTCATCCTAGAAAAATGAGCCGGAACTACCAAGTCCATGTGACTTTCAATATGTTATGCCTGTGAATTTCTCGCCATACATCATTCATATGTCATTCTCAAAGGTGCGCTGACTTTAGCGAAATACCCAGTATGTATCTTTAATGCAACACGCGCACCTAAACAGTTGAACAGTTTCTATGCCTAATGACGATGATTAAATTTTTTCGGCCCTTTGTAATTGATAGGAAGCTTTGCATCCGTCACTCAGTTTGTAAACCACATGCTGTAAAGCCCGTCGGGATTCAACGCTTCTGCCACGCATTATTTTAATTTCACTCCTCGCAGGACATCATACCTGTGCATAGTATTTTCCAAAGCAATTTCAAGCGCCGGAGAGTCTTGGCAGTAGCATAGATGACTAACAGATGAAATAGCCGGGTATGATTCCCGCTCGAACTTTCAACTTCATTTGATTTTTCCGAGGTAATATGAGTTTTTCTACCACAGGCCGCGTTTTTCAAGGTGTGTGCATGAAGGCGCACACAATGCTTTGCCTTAAAAGAATGTGTTCTAGCTATAGTGACAGCGCGACTGATAGAAATCCAGAATCCATAGCAACGCTGGTTAATTGAGGGGATACTTAAGTTGTCATGTATGCCAAGAAAGAGGTTGCGCACTTGAGAAAAAAAATATAATAAGAAATCATAGTAAGGGTTCTACGCATATCATGGTAAACGTCACGAGAATACCACGAGCAAATTTCAAAGTACAGTCCCCAAACCCTGCAAGAATATTATTCTTGTACTGTGAACCACCGTTTCGTTTATCGCGTAAGAAATACTGCTATTGCAGCTGAATGCGGGGTATAAGTGGTCATGTCCCTCGACTGAATAGAGAACCAATTGATAATGATTATCTGGACGAGAATTAGACCTTTACTTACTATTTTGCTCTGCGAAGCAAACAAGCCAGATGAACACGGCCCGGATTGCATTGCTCTCATAATGAAAGCTGGAGTTGTTTTTTCAAGAAGTTTTATTTTCGTGTGACAGGTGCTATTTTTTATGTGGACCAGTGGAGCGGCCGGAAAGCCTTGCCTGGCTGTCTCGACGTGAGAGTCGCCCGCTGCGCATTCGCGCGCGCTATGAAGGACACTAATAAAGTTTTGCAACAAATGGACCAACAAAAGTTGTATGCACGAAAATAAATTAGCGCAGCTTGCACTAAGTCGCGCAAGGCTGAGTCAAAGCAGAGCTTCTGGCAAGCTAGCTTGTCCTATCCTTGCTTAGCGAGGCTTTTACCCTCTCTCAAGTCTCTTTCCCAAGCCTTGCAATACTGCACTACATTATACATGGATACGCTTTCTCTACTTTTTTGCTCGTTATTGTATGTCGGCCTTTCTCTCTCTCTACCCCTATATATACTTGTTCATCTGTATTCCTATCTTTCTCTTTCTTCCCTTTCTTTCTGTATCTGTTCGCTTTCTCCTTCTTTCTCTTTCTCTCTATCTCTGTAGTCATTTTCTGGTCTTCTATCTTCCTCATCCTTCCATTGCTTTCTCTTTCTCTTATTCTCTCTCTCCCTTTCTTTCTCTATTCATGATCATGCTCTCCTCCTCCTCACGCTCACTTTCCTTTTTCACCTGTTTGGTATCCTATACTATACAATGTTGTGCTATGTTCAACTAGCGTGCCTGGATAGAAGAGTGGTTGCGACGCTCGCCTTTTGATCATGGGAGAATGGGTTCCAGTCCTACCTCTCTTTCTCTATGTTCATTTATCTTTCTTTCTCTCACTATTTTTCTCCCTTCGGTTTTCCCTCTCTGCACTCGTTCTCGCGCCTTGCAGAGTCATTGTGTTCCACGATGGACAAGGGGGGCCGGCGCATGTGCTTTGGGAGCGAAGCAGAAGAAGATGAAAGCGATGAAGTAAAGGATGAAGAGAGCGCATGACGGTTCATGATGACTATAATTTGCTATCTACCTGCCATTCCAAATCTCGACCATAACAGCTCTGCTGT
The DNA here is from genome assembly GCA_030522465.1 of Rhipicephalus appendiculatus. Taxonomy (NCBI): domain Eukaryota; kingdom Metazoa; phylum Arthropoda; class Arachnida; order Ixodida; family Ixodidae; genus Rhipicephalus; species Rhipicephalus appendiculatus. Next base: position 26,494 of record JALIZH010013514.1, read on the forward strand.
AAAATGCGGATGTCATCACTTTACGTATCCGAAAATGATCTGCTGAAATTTGTATTATTTAGAACCTATATTTCAGACACGTGCTCGCCTTTTCGTTGGGGATTTATCGGGTAGTGAAATAAGAGAAAAGGCGGGTGATTGCTGCTGACAAAACGTATGTACAGCGCACGCATTTGCGCGGCGCCTATTGCAGCAGTTTTATCAGTCGGTGCTATCGCACTCCAAGCTTTACATGGCGGAGAAACACCGTTGGTGCATGTGGAGGCTGCACTACTCCGACAACGAGCCTCCACACGCTAACACGAAGCGAAATGCAGAGAACGTTATTGCGTGTAGGACGACTCCCCCCATGCTAGCACGGCCAGCGCTCCTCACTGTCATCGAGACCTGCCGAGACGCTCTAACTGCGTCGTCGCCTAATCGCTCTCTATCGGCGCTCGTTGTAGTGTCATGTGCGCAGTACGTCATTTGACCGCTCACAGACGGCGGCACCACGCGCCCGCCTTGCCGCGCCAACACAGAGCACCACGCGAGAGAGAATGTGTCAGATATTAAGGCGCGTCTGTGGAACCTCGTGCATGCGCGTCCGTGGCGTTATCAGTAGACCACCAGGCCCCTATTGCCGTGGACCGAGTGGTCGTGGGTTCGATACTCAGCGGTGGAACTTTTGTAGCCAGGGCTACATTGGCCGTATTCTCGCCGTTTCACTGTGGTCGGTGGCCGCACCGCTCGCCGCGTGTTATGTAGGCATGACGTCAGAGTAGGAGCCAGTGAAATTACGTTGCAAACAGCGTTTCCTGTTGATAGTCAGCGTTGTGTGTGTGTGTTTGTGCGTGTTCTACTCTGTCTGCATTCAGTCGTGCATTTCAAACTTAACACAGGATGAGCCGGCGTTGCATCCTATATATAGAAGGGGCTGCTCGGTGGGATTCATCGGCAGGTTATAGGAAAGTGAGTCGGAGAGACTGAAAGAAGCCAGGCTTTGTCGTCGGAACGAAACAAAGAGGAGACAGGGAGCCGAGGAGACGAAGGAATAATGAGCCGCTGGCCTCGAGAAGCGTAACCGCGTACAGAGAACAAAGCTAAACAATAGACAGAAATACAGCTCTGCGGACGCAGCCTGACCAGCCATCTACTATGGCCAGGCTGCGTCCGCAAAGCTGTTTCAGACGCTCAACTAAATCTGTCCAATAAGATTAACCGTACCTCTCGCTACGGACGCCCAGGCATAACTGAGTAAAGCCACAGCCAATTTTTCCTTCTAGCTTTTTTTTCTTTCTCATTCGTTAGTGTGCATTTCACCAACGTCATATCCGTGACGAAAACAGGCCCGTGAAGTCTTGTTGAACCCCGGCATATCACACTTACGTGTTAAAAATTAAAAATGGATCTGGAGGCGTCCAGGACTTTTCTTGATATCGAATATCAACTTTTAGGACCCCTTTTTCTGTTATTCCTAAGTCCTCAATAGGAGGATGTACTGATTCATCAGCAGAATTAATCGCCGTTCCATTAGCCCGGGGAAACACGGATGCCAAAAAGGAATGGAATTCTTCGGTACGTTTAACGTTATTTTGGGAAATCAGTGACGCTGTTGGCTTTAGAGGCGGGCTGCTATAGGGCCAGAACCTTTTAAATGCTTCCATGTGACTGAATATTTTTTCTTCTCCAAAATGTTCGCGTAATGCGCCATTTTGAACGCAACAAATCACCGAAATGTTTTCGGATTGCATTTGAGAGAGGGTCGTCAAAACGGAGGGGTAAATTTCGGCGTGGAACGACACATATGAGTGCCTTTTACGCGTGGTCGGCTACAATTCGTATTCATGTTGAGGAACTTTAGGGCTGTAGAATTCAAATTTTATTCTTAACGTATTCGTAGTACTTATGAGCCATTTAAAAGTTACGAAATTTCTCAAAGCCTTCCGATGCTTTTAAGTTTAGAAGGTTATTTATCTATTTCATTTGTTTATTTGTACATATGACAGCCATGATGGGCAATTGCAAGGCGTGGGTGTCAATTCAGAACACTTGAAAACAATAGGGAAATGTGAATACACATAAAAATATAAATATGAAGATATGTGCATTTGACATATATGTAAAAAGGACATATGAATATACATATTCATAGCTAGTAGGATAAAGAGAAAGACCATGTTGCAGCCGCAAGAGAGGTGCATTAAACAGCACATTTCGGTGCGGCTAGCTACCATCCTTTAACATGAGGGCCGCGATAAATGTGTGACCGATCATAGACTCTACTTTGGTAACGTATTGCGGCGACTGCTGTGGCCAGAATTCAAAAAAAAAAATCTGCACACCGCTCCCAAATTCTCTTTCACAAAAGGGCATCTTACTGTTTTCGCGAACAACAGTAGTATTTTTTTGTGCATTGTTCCCTCATGAAATGTAGAGAATACAACAGTTGTACGCAATGCCGTACTTGTTTGGCGAGCATACGTAGACTCACAATTGTTTTAAACTTAATGGACAATAAAGCAATGTTGGGCAAAGGGACGAATATGTTTCTGCCAAGGCCGCAGCATCCTGTAGTGACGGTTTTTCTATGCTAACAAAGGTGTTATTCCTTTCACGTCTGGGCAATGGTCATAAAGACGGTACGCCGACGATACTAACGCGATCAGCGGGGATCCGTGAGCAGTGGATGATCACTAGCTTAGGAATGAGCGTGACACATCTCCAGAAAATCGCATCGCTAAACGAAACGTCCTTATACAAACACCGAGAACAAGCAAACAATAGCTCAGCAGACCGTGTGGTGTACGTGCACGAGTTGTTGCATAAAATTAAGAAAACTAAAAAAAAACAATTTAAAAACCCACTCATCGCCTTCGCCGAATACCTGTAACGCCAGTCAAACAAACGAACGCCTTATTCGAAACGTGGGAGGCCAAGTTCGCCTCGGAGGACCTGGACGAACAACGACGTCTCGTCGCCAGGGCCAAGGAGGCACCGAAAGCCAGAGGGTTCCTGGAAAGAGGAGACCTCGCACCTAGGGTGGACGCGGGTATTGCACCGCGATACCGTTTCGTTAAAATAAACGTTTATTCCTCGTCCTCCATACTACGAGTTTACTTTTCAGTATCCATCGCCAGCTTTGCGAGGCGTGGATTGCTATAAAAACACACAGAAGCCCTTCTTTCGACAAAAATTGTCATAACACTAGTTTGAACGACTGCACGCTTAATATGGTCCATCAGGTGCCTACGAGCTGTAGAAATGCTTTGCATAGTACAAGCGGGAGAGTGTTTTAATTATCGCGCTCGTGGGCACTGCAACAACGTGAATCACGGATATGGAAGTCACTTAGCTGAGTGTTTTAAGATAGCGCGTAGCGCGATATTTGAGATAACGAGCTTTATATATAAGGGAAACAAATATGACGCAAACGGGAATAATAGAACCCTTCTATATAAGAAAGGGAAAAATGTTTTAGTTCTCTGTTCGCAATATCTGAGAAATGAACATTTTTTTCAGAAAACGATTGCGAGTTTTCTTTGAGTATTGCGACTGGTGTAGGCTTGTCTATTCCAGGAATGTATGAAAACGCCATCTCTCTTCAAATAAGCACTCAAACACCAGTCAGCACTGGCTTCTTCTATTCCATAAACTGTGGCTTTCTGTATTAGCACTGTTTCAACCTCAGGGTTAAACTAAAGCATAGGTCATAAGCATTCCGTGAATTATGACGCTGTCGACAAAAACGTAGATGATGATGTTTCATATGCTGTGATCGCAGTAGCACTGCCGCACAAGAAATGACCTGGATTCACGAATTTCTGCTTACTGCATGTCCTAAAAGCTGTAAGAACGTGGGACACCATGCTCTCACCCACTCTATATTTCGTTTTTAACACTCATCCCGCTAAATTTGCTTCACCTACCGAAGAAGCATGCCAGATCGCAATAGTGTGTATCAGTTACTGACATCAGAACGACGTCGACTAACGCAATTTTCACCACAGACACGTCACACAGCAATGAGGCGATGAAGTGTGGATGTGAACACCAACTTGCCAGCGCGGACGATCAGATGAAGTTCTGCCACTACCTTGACCCTCATAATGTCAATCCTTAAATGATACAGCGACGCCACGCAGGAGGCGCTTTTTGAGAGTGGAGGCACCATTGACCGTCACCGGCTTCAGGGACAGTTCCATACCTTTCATGTCTCGCAGTCGAAGCCATACCATTCCAGCTGATAGCGAAGCTCTGCACGTGGCTTACCATCTAATTGCTACTATTTAAATGCTCACAGTGGCAATATTTTGTGTGCAACTGTACCGTATACAGGCGATGGTTTAACGGAGCGAAGTAACGCCGCGATGGTGACACACCTGATGGCAGCTTAGTGCAAGTAGGTTGCGCGTTCGATTACTCAATGGAAAAACCTGGTTCATCCCTCCATCATAGAAATCGGTTTAACACGAAAGTGAACCGTGCCTTCAGAGGAGTATAGTTGATTACTTATCGCACATTGATGTACGAGAGCTTGCACAATGTCTTTTGGTGTTTGGCAGCTACAGTGCCGTTTGTCGTGAATGCTCCCGTGGTGACGCCTACTGGGACATCTCCATCCCAATGACTGACGCGAAAGATTCCTATACAGCGCTTGTGGTAGCTGAAGTAGTTAACATACACCTGCATACAGCATATGCTGAATCCCGCGCTAAGATGGAATCAACAAGCACTTAATAAAAATTAGGCAGATCCCAAGTGCCATGGGAATCGATATTATGCGAAGCTTCCGGAGCTAAGGTGACTGAGTTGTAATTTTTTTATTGAGCGAAACGTTATGAAATGATGCTAAAGATATATGTACAAATGTTGGACGCGCAGACATGTTGAACAGTCGCGTATGTTTCATATAACCAGTTGTTTACAGTTGTGTAACGATGCCAACAGAGACATGGATATTGCCAACACCAGAAGCCGTAAGCTGATATATAGAGCTTGTGCTTGCAAGGATGGTAGCCCTGGATAGTGCTACGTAGACCAACTACAATGGATGGCGCTTAAGTATACAACTGACGTTAACCCGACATGACTCTTTCGTCATAGGAGTACGCATGTAATGTTTATAAAATATGGACAGCCAGCACTGCAACCACAATACACGTTTCACCAACATTACGCCTGAATAGGGTGTTCTTCGAAAGCAGTTCCGAGACCTGACGTGGCTCTGTGGTAGAATGCTTGATTGCCACGCAGAATGCTTGGGTTCGATTCCTGCTGGGACTCTGATTTCTATTCTTTGTATTCTTGGCGTCAACGCCGCCGATGTCCGTTTTTCTTAACGCTGTCGCCTTTAAATTACCAGTGTCAACGCCACCGATGTCAGTTTCTCTTAACGCTCTCGCATTTAAATTACCAGTGCCTGTCTCGCCGTTCCTCGGTAGATATAAATTGTCAAAGTCCTGTGGCGCATACCCGCATTCCGCGGCCCGTGGTATACGGGTATGAGCCACACGTGTCTGGAGAAATGAGTTTGACGACGTACGCGTCGGGATTTTCAAGTTATTCATATCATGACCAGCGAGACATATTCGTCAATGCCTCTTACCCTCCCAGACCAATTTTGGTCTACCCCAAGTTAGGGAGGCCATCATGAGAGCACCCAGACGTAGGCGGCTAGATAGATAGATAGATAGATAGATACGTAGATAGAAACGCAAAAGTGCTTACAGTACGCAAAGAAATGCTTCGCATTTAAAAAAAATATTCTAGGCACTCTGCACACTGGTATCTCGAGATGAACTCATTCAAAGCGTCGTCATTTATAGAGAGAAACGCCGAGAGATGTAAGGCGCATTTGCAAAGCCCCAAGCATGAGCATCCGGTTAGAGCAGCTGGCAACAATCGTCGCGCCACGAGGTGTTGCGAGTTCGACCCCAGGTAATCGAACTCAACGAAAATTTTTATTTGGCATCTTTATTTTGCTGACGTATTTCCGTGACTGAAATACTTGAGTGAAGTCTTGGTGGACCCCGGCATAAAATACTTTCGAGTGAAAAGATGACGAAGAAAGTATCAACACGCTTCTTGTGGTTTTGCCTGTCACAGACTAACATGTCCAATCAAGAAAAATCAGATGGTGAAAATTCATATTGTGGTCTCCACTACAACGTGTCTGGTAACCAAGGTGTAACCTGACCGTTAAGTCGTAATTATGAGTAATGTGAACATTTCACCCATGGCGAAATATGATAAAATTACCCAGCTCACATTATTGGGTCATACCGCACAGAAACATAGTTAACATCACAATATCTCTGTGCTTTGTGCCACAGCATTACATCGCACGTATTATATCTCAGAGAAAGGTTTGTTCCATTAATGAATCCGGTCTTTTCTAATTAATTTTCTACCTTGGTTAAACACGCAATCATTTGGAGTTTGTCTGGTCGTGGTTGAGAATTAACCCATATTACTTCACTTTCTTTGTAAGCCAAGAATCAGCGTGTTCGTGTGACGTTTTTTTTCATTCGGTAGGTTGGCCAGCCATACACTAGTACTCGTCGAATGTGATGACAGGTACTAACTGCTATTTCTTTGTATCGAAATAATGTGAGGTACTGTTGGTTAAACACCATTCTTTGTAATATCGCTGGCCGAGGGATATTTTAATGCTGTCGGCATAATACGAGCTACGCAGATTTTCTGCGTAAGGCACCTCTGACGTATCTCTCAATTGTTAAAATAATGCCTCAGTTGTACAATGCATGCGTTTGGTATACCGGGAAGCACAATGCGTCAAGCACATGATAAAAAAAGAAACAGATTCGAATGCCCCAACCACAATAAATCTTTTATATCGGAAGTAGGCTATAACAAGGCTGCGGACACCTACAGGCCGCATCGAAAAGGGACCTAAGAAAGCTGTGCAGTATCGCAGCCGTCATGAACATCTGTACGGCGTTGTACGTTTTATTTCTCGTTGTAATCTGTGACTCTTGGGGGGAAAGGATTCGATGGTAAGTGTGTCAAATATTTAGAATTTCTAGGCTTTACCTGCGTTTTGGAATTGCACACCGACGAAATGTATGGCCTATCTACTCTGATAAAGTCTCCGTATGGCACTCAGAAGGTACTATAGGCCACGACGACATACGTTGTAGGAGTGATATTTATGGCATAATTTCCTTTATTTTTGCTATGCGGATAGTTGAGCTTAAAATAATAGTAATAATAATAATAATAATGATAATAATAATAATAATAATAATAATAATAATAATAATAATAATAATAATAATAATAATAATAATATTATTATTAATAATAATAATATTTCGCGAACCTAAAGCGGAGATGATTATGAGGCGTGAATTTGTTGGAGACGAATTATTTTGACCACCTGGTGTTTCTTTAACGGGCTCTTTAATCACTATCCACGGATATTAATGCACTTCGCTCCTTCGAAATACAGCCGCAGAGGCCGAGAATTCATTCCTGACCTCGTGCCAAGGAACCATGGCGGATGAGAGACGATTGATTTTAACTTATGGCCGCCTATGTGTACCGATATTGCGCTGCTGCAGAATACTGGTGGTTGGGATTTCACATTTAGGAATAGTAAATTACGGTGTCAATTTTCTGCAGTGTTCAATATTATATCTTAGCTATCACTTTGCTGACACACTGACAGGCTAGGAGAAAAATATTACGTCATGACACTACATAAAAAATATGGTTAGTAGGTACGATTAGTTTAGTAGTGATCATCTTCCAAGAGAGAAGAATCAAGCAGTCATCTCAGAGCTTATATTGCGTTGTTCATTAAAGTTCAGTTGTAAGAGGTACCAGCCTTAGTGGCGGGATATTTCTTATCTCAGTTCTTTTCAGAATTAAGAAAAATAGAATGGTGAAGTCCAAACTGCTTCAAGCGTGATTTAAATCCAATCGAGGCTGCGGTTGCAAGAAAGTGGAACATATGAGTTAATGTTTTCGTAAAAGAACCACTGCAGTAGCCATTTCCAAGGCTCAAATGAAAATTCTAATTCATGTTCTCCAGAACAGTCGCTGCTGTCTTTTACAGCAGCGCTCTCACTACGCCCACCAGGCTGTCATTCACTTTCACATCCGCGTAAGATAATAATATGCAGTACAGAGAATGGAAACTGGATCATGAGCACAAAAATCAAACGAAACGAAACTGAGCGTAGGGACTTGGAACTATAAATGCAGAAAATTTTGAAGTTGTAATAGCAAAAGGAAACCGAGGCACTGGAGCTTTATTTGTTGAAGTGCAGCTCAAAATGGGTGAACACAATAGCTCACTCGCATATAAGAAGTGCAGCTGTCAGTGATTCCTTGATAGCCAATTTATGATTACTTTATGTCGATATAGTGTTTTGGGGCTAAAGTAATGAACTATTTCATTACAGAAAACTAGTGAACTTATTTATTGATTTACTTACTTAACGTAGCATATCTGATGGGTCATTTAGTAGGCTGGCTCAAAACACGATATGAAAGGAAACTATAACAACACAGGATAACATACACATACGAAAAAACTCAATTTAAGCAGTACCAGTTACCGCATAGCCGTATTAGCAGCATCCAAAATGCAGAGCACGAGGAGGCGGAGGGTTCTACACTCGAGTAACATGTTAGGCAAATGTGATTGCGTAAAAGCATATGTATATAATAACAATTGAAATCACGGAACCAAGGTGGTCAGTAACAATTCTAAAAAATTTCAGCGTGAACATCATAAGCAGGTTTGAAGGCACAGAAACCGAACCCTTCCAGCAAACTCAAATCACACGCAATAACTCGATACTTTAGGTAGGGCATCCGTTAGGTGTTGATACGCGCACCAAGTAACTACGGAACGCCGACTGGGTTAGCTTGAATTTGTCGCTTCATACAACTGCTGTGGTTTTTAAACATCTCATCATATCATACGACCTAAAGACCAACTGCTCTGCTTTTCAAATATCTCGTGATATTGTGTGACCTACAGATACGTAATTCCTGCCATGAGCCCGAAACACAAAAATTCAGGTAGTTTACGACGCAGCTTGAAAGTACAGCAGGTAGTATTTCCTTGAAATTTCTTGTGTTACGCTGATCGCGTTGCCGATGTTGATAATCAAACAGTGTCATATCCCTATTCGGTCATATCGACCATGACCTTCCAATCAAAAGCCCCTTTTCACAACAAAGTCTTCAATTCACCGACCACTGCAACACACCACAATCGAAATTTATTTGTTCCCGTAGCTGTTGTCCGCCACGTCTCCCTCGTGTTCCCCCCGCAACGAAATTCTTCGACATTGAACAAAAGCTGCTTGCAAGCAGCCGTTTTATATACGCAATCGTTGTATCGACCTACTTGACTTTCTGAAACCCTGACACCCTTTCGCAAAAAGTTTCTCCCTTCCAAATATCCCATGTACTGCACAATGGAAGTGCAACTTGGGTGGCTATGCTATTGCAGAGACCCAGCAGCTCTATAACCTAAATCTATTCTGTTATGCTTCTATTCTGTTTTGTCTCTGTTTTGTCTAACTTTTATGACGACTTGCGCAAGCACAGGAAGGAGTGCGCAATGTTTTCTTGCCAGTGGAATGAAATTCAATTATATTCTTAATCAGAGGAGGTTGGTGATCACAGGAGGTTCACAGTCTCGGACTGCTGTGTTCAGCGTTGAGCATAACAACGAGTTTTTAACCAAGCTAGCGATATACAAAACAACATGGACAATTATGAAAACAAAAACATGGATGAATCCTCCGCCACAGGAGTCGGTATAACACGAAAATAAAATGTATGCTTAACGGAGTGGTTTAATGTTTACGGTAGATTTATATAAGAGAGTTAGCACAATGTATATTGGTGTATGGCACCTATAGTACCGTTTAACATGGATGCACCCACGCTGACGTTTGGTGGTAAATCTCCATACCGACGACTAACGCCCATGATCAATGATTAAACAAACCTTTGTGGTAGTTATAGTGGTTAACGGTGAAAGCGTAATCAGAGAAATCGGTGTGACAGCTAGAAGAGCATCACTGATTAGACGCGCAGCTTGGCCTAAGGTCCTCACCCCGCGGCATGTTAAGAGTTATTGTACAACATCGCTGGACTAGAGGGAAACGTAACGCGCATCGTGTCTCTTCCATAGCACCGCCGTGATATTTCTCGGGGCTAGCGTAAGCGGGGAACCCGGTGTTACACCAAGGTAGGCGCGCGTCCCAGAGTTATTTTTAATTTGTATGAATGCTAGGTGCGAGGCCGAGGCTTGGGCTAAGGTCGCCACCTCGTGGTGTGTTAAGGCATTGACAAAATTGCACTTCTCCTATTCGAGACGCATGAAATAGAATGGACGCGTAGCAATGACGCGTTGCAGGAGCCAATCGCGGAGGCCACGGTCATTATGCATTACGTCACTTTGCCGCTCCCACACGCAAAGGCCACCCCGACGACCAAGGGCACTGCGAAAGGAAAGTGTGAGATATAAAAGCCGCGTCTGTAAAGCCTCGACAGACTGTGGCCGTGGCACAGTGGATATCGTGCCCGGCATCTGTTGTCCCAGAATGAGTGGTCGTGAGTTCTATTACCGGTGACGGATCTTTTTTCTTCAAGTCTTTCTTTGCCGTCCTATCGTGCGCATTTTGTCGAAGTCATTTCCGCGAATAAAATATGTCATTCAAGTCTTGGTGGAGCCGGTATAAAACACTTTCCCGTGAAAAACTGCCTTCGTTAAGATTACCGGTGTAGTTACTTTAACACATGTGCTGCGATTGTAACGGGGTGGCCGTACATATTGAATATCACACCTTGATCACGTGTGATTCTTCATTGTACCATCCCTTCCGTCGAGCAAAAATGTTTCGAGTCCCATCTTTCTGGGCGAAGCCTTCGCCTACTACCGGCTTTGGCGAAAGGGTGCTTGGAAGGTTGTATGTAAATTGCCTGTGTACTACCCCGTTTGAAATATGCGATGTAATGTTATTCTTTTCAGCCTGCACTATTTGAAACTCCTTTATCTAAAAAGAAAGGAAGTGCTATTAGCCGGTGTTTTGAAGGTTATGAAAATATGCTTCATGAGGAACAAAACCCATAATTGTTTGTTCAACAGCAAATATTATGATACACTTTTTTATGGTGGCAAAATGTGAAGAAATCTTCCAGAGAAAAGCATTGTCCTGTCAGAAAGCAAGCATGTTTTCAAACTCCCACAATGCACTGCATAATAGAAGCATATATTGTTACAGATACCTGACGGAAACAGAATAATTAGAATCAACATGGTAGGTGACAAAAAGGACAGCTAAACGAATTGTAAGAGTCAGATAAAACAAGTGACGCCAACCGCTTTTACGGAAAAGAATTTTAAATATTTTGCACGAACTTCTCATACTCGCTTAACAGGACGGAAACTAAAAAAAAGAACATATGAATGATAGTCCGGTGCCGCATCGTACGAATATGATTGTTTTACGTCTGCACAACAATATGCATGCTATTTCAATATGCTTTGCAGAGTGTGCAGATTTTGCCCTTGACATGAGGCACTCGGTTCTACGCTAATGGAAAACCTCCAGTATCTTAAGGTTCCGAATACATGGCTCAGTTCTAAACTGCCATGAAATAACAGCGTAGAAAGGCAATACATCCATACGGTACATTATGGTGTTTACATTTATCATGGTACAGGTGCAAGCAAGCTTCTGCCTGTAATCCATTAAAATAGGTATTGCAAAGAAACTGGCAAAGAATAATGCATGAATACACATGCGCCAGTTGAAAGATGCAACCATAATAACTTCCCCAAAATAGTCATCGAAAGAAGGTGTAGGAGGAATGTGGAAAAGGAAAGAGAAAAAAAGGGGTGTTTCAAGAAAAATTCAAATATGGATACCGCTGTAAAAAACGCAAAAAAGGCCCTCATTAGCCACGTGCGGGCAACATTGTTATGCTATATTTTTCTACCTTGTAGCCAAGCGTGGCATAACGTGACGTTTCCTCGCAAATAGGCGTTTTATGTTATCGTAAAGATTTTTAAGATCGTGAAAAGCTACATCCGCCAAGATTGCAGTTCTCAATGTGGCATTGATGTTTCCGCCGCCATCCAAAAGTATTACAGACAGACAGGATAGACGAAATTGAAGACGCATATTACTGTCTTGTCTTGACCTTTATTGCGAGACAAATGTGTTTAGTTTTGTTCTTGGTGATCACCTATATTTTTTGCTATAATCACCAGATCATGGAGTCCTTTACTCTTTTACTACACCGCAGCAACACATTTAAAAAAAGAGGGAGAAATTCTCTGTCCAATTGTCGTCGCTCCATGAGCAAGCGACGGTCTTTTGCTCCATATTGACTTCGTTTATTGTACCTTTGAAAATTTGTTCAGAGTCGACGGCGCGTTTATCCGACAACTTCGAACAGATGACACTCGTAACAAGGCGAAGCGCAGATGTGACATGTCTTTCATGCTATAGCCTGTTGTTGGAACTATCACGGCACTGTAGGTGGCCACTGCAAGCGAGTGCAGTTGTCCTGGTATTGGAGTGGCAGTGCACCCATTCATAGGTTTCATGCGTGAGGAAGTTATGGACCACATTTTTGCAAACCCTTTCTTTTATACTTACACGGTGTATGTGGCACCTATACATTCTTTCGATTGTCTATTGGTACTAATGTACTTCGAAATCTGGCAACATATTTTATGGTAGTAATTTTTTCAAGTCAAGGTGCGCTTCTTGCTTATGTTATTACCCCCCAACTTTGTACGTTTGAGCTTGGGCGCATCATTTCTGTTCATATTTGGTTAATGAGAATGCCAGAAGAAGACAGTATTTGTCATTCAAATGCAGTTGGAGTGTGTGAAAAATGTGGAGGGGCTGTTACAGCTACTCGTGTCTCCAAAGAGTGCCAACAAATATTACTGCTCGAATAATTATCAAAAGGTTTGAGAATACATTAACAAGACTGTTTTCGCTGTAGCTGGACATCAAAGCATGAAGCTCCGTAATGGCTACCTAATAAAGCCGGTTGTTGAGTAATAACTTGCTAAGTATTGATAATGGAAGCAAATCATTTTGCCATTCCATCTATGAATTCTTAGGTTCATCACAGACAAGTCCAAACACTTGTCTCTGTGGAGCCCATGCAAAGGTTATAAATTTGTTTTCTGCCGATTCACCACATCAAGTATTAATAAAATAAACCTTGACTGCTGCTTTCTTTAACAACCTATATTCTAGGAAGGCTTGTGTACCATAAGTATGAATGTTAGCTTCTCATTATATGGCAAAAGGCACGATTAAGAAGTCACACAGGCACCCCAGAGTCATAGGCAGTTTCAATGTATGGTCCATGTGGTGTTCAGTTTTTGTTCGTAATTTTGCTTACCGTAGGCTGCTCAGCAAGAACAACATGAAAAATGTATTTAAAATTATTAAACAAAACACTGACGTTGTAGGTCTTTTTTTTCTGTTCACGCATACGGTAGGACATAGCTACTGAATTTACCTTTCTTGCTTTACGTTTCTGCTCATGGGCAACTTTCTTTCAGACTTCTTCATATCAGATTATAGATGTACTATACCTCCAAGAAATTCATCACTCAAATGCCATCCCCGGGGATGGTACTTTGATAAGCATACAAGACTCTGCGTCCCAAGTTGCGGCAGAGGTGCTTTTACAACCCAATTTGAGTGCATGGGAGCATGCCGAAGTGGTGAGTATTTTTTTTCCTCTTTGTCTTTTATATCGTTAGACTGCCGACTGCTTCATTCGCTCTTTGATGAAACTTATTTTGCTGTTCTTGATTACCTACATTATCCATCACCGCTAATTTCAGAAGAGCTAGGTTTACCAAACTTTTTTTATTTATTAGCAAGTGACTACAGTCACCTTTGCAGCAACGCAATTGAAAGACGGTATTTGTGTAGCACTTATTGCTTTGCTAATGCCACCAACGGTTTCATTTTGGAAGAACATGCGGCTTTTTTTTCCCTTTCGTAAGCAAAATATCAAAGCTGTTGGTGCAAGTATATTCATTTCAGGGCGACACTTCAGACCAGTATGAACATGAGCGCGACGTAAAATTATACTTTCAGAAATTCGACATTTTTCTTTTCACCATGCGAAATTCAGAGAATAGGGCCAGGTAGGCCAAAGTTTTTTTAACTCGCTGTCTGAATGCTGATCAAGAATAGAAGATCGAAACAACCATTTGCAGTTGTTTATTTTTAAGTTTTCTATCGTAGTTTACACAATGCCCACATGATTTTAATTACTCGATATATTACTAGTACATATTTTATAAGACTACAGTTTTTCTGTTGCACATTATAGTGTTTTTAGTAATGCGGTAAAGACATGGCTATATTTCCACAGTCGTCATCCATAATTTTATAAGTAGCCTTTTTTTTCGTGCGGCTAGTTGTCAGGGGCACAACTTATAATGCCTAGTTTTATATATCAAATTATGGTTTTGTTCGGTATCATGTATTTTGTTGCATGGTGAGCTCCCTGCTATGCTCTCAATCGGGAGTGGTAGATCTGTAAGTAAATAAATAAACAGAAGAAAGACAACAGCTATTCACATTAGACAGTGTGTGAAAACCATATTTAATAAATACTTTCCTCATGCAGTCGAAGCGTGCGGGTTCCCGGTGGAAAGTTCCCTGTGCGTGCTCAGCGTGTTTGCTGTGTACGCTTACGATCCCGTCGCAAGAGGTTGCTTTATGACGTACGACTGCTCTTTGTTCGGAAACAAGTTCCCCACCGCCAGAGAATGTCGAAGAACTTGCGAAGGAGGTGAGCGACAATGTAGGAAATCTGTGGAGAAAAAATTGGCCGCGTATCTGCGTGCTTCGCTGCAAATGTCGTCGAAAGACGATAGTCTTGTGCCGGCCGTACTACTATGTTTTGCCTTGCCTCAGACAGCGCCTACTCTACGTTGAATTGGCTGCGTCTGGCTGGCATTGATAAAACACTAGGGTCTTTAGAATTGCGTACCTATGTATTTTCTCATAAAAGAACACATGACCTGACACTAACATAATAATGCTGCGCCTCAGGTATGCGTAGTATTTGCTTTTTGATTGAATATGTTCACAAGTATGAACGCAAACACCAGTTCAAGATGGCTCGGCGTTCAGAAAGTGGTTAAACTTTGGCCGAGTAGCTGAATCGGGTTACGGACAGACAGACAGACGGACAGACAGACAGACAGACAGACAGACAGACAGACAGCCACACCAAAATTTTTGCGTTCAAGTATCCCAAGAAAGACTATCGTCTTTAATATATCGATAGGTACGTTTCTGCCAGCTTTTGTCGATCACACATTATATTTGGCCAGGATTGCAAAGGCATCATTTATTGGATTGCTAGAATTAATATGCTACATAAAGTGCCTGTTGATTTATAAATGTCATAATATTCGGTAATATTGCATCACGAGTGCAGAATGAGAGGGCTAATAGAAAGGCTGTACAACATTTTTTTTTGTTCTAGTGGTTGCCTTCCCAAACGTTTGTAAAAAAAAAACCTTGCCGTTAACGTAAGTGGGGGGGCGTTGTTCGGTGCTGAATAAACCAACAATACATTTCTGATATCGCCATAGCCATTGTGTTGCCGCGCTAGGCTTTTTCTTGCCCATAATATAAAAAGACAGACTTTAGAACTCAGGAGCTAGCACCCAGTGGCTGCTCGTAGCCCTGTGAATAGCCACCCACTTCCGGCAGCGTAATGATTGGAGATGTGGGATAGTAGCACACACACACATTACAAGCAGATCTTCCATTGCCGCTTTACAATGATGGCGCCCAACTACCAAATGCGGTATTCCACTCTGCTGGTATCCCACTCGCGTAACGTGACAACCATTACAAAAAAATCGAAGACATGAAAGTGTTTGTGAATGACATAAAATGATTCGCTAGCTTTACGAAGGAAAATAAGCATGCCGAATAGTCCTTTGTATAAAAGGCCCATCTACTCGGTGAAACCGCACATTCCAAACATTTTTTGAAGCTGTGCAAATGCTAGTAGGCTAAAAAAATGAGACATTTACTGAAGGATTTTGAATTTATCTTTATAAGTTCCTGGGGTAAGACTCACCAAAGTTCTCCTTCGTAAGATGCTTTTGCCCTTGGTCAACTGGCTTCGCTAATGATAGACCAGCATTAGAATAGCCTGAAATATACTCTTAGAACATTTCATTTAGCCTGAGGTCTTTCCGTGAATACGGGCCCTGATTGCTCGATAAAAACGTTATTCAATATGTGAAGTCATACATTAGCATACATTCATATCTCTCGTACATTTCAAACTTCGATATTGTGGTGAATAAAGCAAAAATTTGTAGTTCCAACTAAATTATTGAGCCGGTATCAGATATTTTAGCATCCGGGTACCTGGTTCCTCTATTAGAAGGAAAAACAACCCGAAAACTGGACAGAGGCATTGAAGCACAGAATAGAGGAGCGGTCCTATAAACCAGTTCATCTGGCCACAGAGCCTGCAGAAAAAAAAATGTCTGTAGTAATGAATTCAAAATTTTATCATGAGAGGTACTGTGCTCACGGGAAATGTTTTAAATCATACAGGACGATTCGAAGCACTGACTCAAAAAATAAACTACGATTCTCTTCTGGCTGCTGGTCAGCAGAGGCTTATCGGCGCGCCAAGCTCCTCGCAGACACAGATACAGATAGGTGGACCTGGGGTCAGTCGGGTTTCCACAATTTCCAAGCCGGTGAGTAATATCATTTTATATTCAGAAAAGGCTTTTTTTTTACTTTGATATTTTTCTTACTATTATAAACACATCTAACAGATCTACCGCCTTCTGTATCACCATTGTTTTGGTTTTGGAACCAGCATGCAAGATACAGAAATTACGTAAACGCATCTATAAATAAGTAAAAAGCACCGCATCCCGAATGTGGCATAAAGCAGGTGTTCATGATTCCTAGATTACCATGATGCCGTTATCTATCGGATGTCGCCGTTACGAGGACAAAAACATCCGCTAATCATTTAAGAATATGCGTCAATGAGAGGCCAGAACAAAAACATTCGGTGATGCACTTGCTCTGCTTTAAGCAAACAGTGAAGCGTGAATTTCAAGTATTCCAATAAGAACGACGTATCCAACTATTGCTCGTGGAGGAATATGAAAATAACATTTCTGTATTATTTTATGAGTCGGTGACTATTTAAATTTAACGCGTAGAACTAAAGACTGTAGCGGCTAAGTCACTATGGCAAAAACATTTGTTATTTCTGTTATTTGCTTCGTGGACTGCATGTGATGTTAAAATGGTAGTGTACCCAATAAGATGTCCAGCATACCAGAGACGCTGTGTGTACGGGATATAAAACGCGATAGTACAACTCATAACAAGTTCAAAAGGCAATGCCGTTACGGCCTTTTCATTCAGATTACTCAGCTTCTAAAAACTTTATGTCAACAGTTTTGTTAATGGTGTGATTCTTTGGTTGTACAAGCTGTGCAGGGGACTATAGAAATTATTAGTCTAACCCTATAGAGGTTTACACGTCTTGTGAACCTCTTCGAATTCACCTACGGCTGCTGACCCGGCATGCGCACCACCACTTGTCTTCACTGCCGACGAACCGACCAGGCTGTGCCTACTCGGAATGCATCAATACTCACAGAAGTACCATTCCTCTAGGTTTTGCACCAACCGAGGTCCCTGAAGTGCCACTGTGGACACTGAGAAAACCACTGGTGTGTCTTCAAATACCTGGGATCCCAAAGAAATCACGGGTGCCTTGTGCTGGCCTAAAGCAACTCACCCTGGCATACTTGACTGATACATACAACGACTCTATACATGTATACACTGATGGATCTGTGACTCCTTGCGGTTCAACCGCCGCTTTTGTGGTCCCTACACTGGATATCTCCCGGCAGTACAGATTAGATCATAACTCATCATCAACAGCAGCAGAATTGGTTGCTATACGGGAAGCTGTTCGCTTTGTATCGGACCAAGCACCACGCAAGTGGACTATACTTTCTGATGCAAAATCCGCATTGCAAGCTCTCAATTCATGCTCAAGACGAGGACAATATTACGTATTGGCTTCCGAAATTATACAGGCATTCGATATCACGCAACGGAATGGTCACTCGGTCATCTTCTAATGGGTACCTGGACACTGTGGCTTGGCAGGCAACGTGCTCGCTGATGATGCAGCAAAAACCGCTTGGGACAACAACGCCATTCTTGTAAATATTCCGTACTCTCGCAGTGACGTGAACTTCTTGTTGAGATCACTTATGCGAGAGTTCACAACTTACTGGTCTCAACCGGACAATCGGCATAGGCGTCTGCGGGAAACAGACCCTAACATGACTTTTCGACTGCCGGCTAATATAAAGCGACGCCACGCCAGTCTGCTGCACCGGATTCGACTAGGCGTCGCCTTCACCCGACGCTACGCGCACCTCATCGGCCGTGTTGACAGCCCGAACTGTGAGCGCTGTCCAGTGGTTGAGACTCTAACACATTTATTGTGCGACTGCCCTCTTTACGTGTCCCAACGGAAGATGCTGGTTTCAACGTTGGCCGGCATCGGTGTTAACACACTAAGTGAAACTAACATATTGTCCGCAATGTCCGACCAGACAGCATCAAGGACTGCTACAAGGGCACTTATAGATTTTATGAAAAATACTGGACTTGACAGTAGACTTTAAGACCACTGGGTGTGACGTGGTCAATGTACATACGCATCACCTCTTCCTGTCCCCATCATCATCATCACCCTTTTCTTCCCTTTCCCTTTTCCCCTGTGCTGAGTAGCAGGCCAGAGCGCACAAGCTCAGGCCGACCTCTCGTCCTTCTAATAAATTTCGCTCTCTCTCTCTCATTAGTCTGAATCTGGAATGCTTATATCTTTATGTGCAGTATCAATCTAGTTCGATGGAATGTTAATCAGCCTGCACTAAGTGTATATAATATATACGCTTATGAAAAGTCTACGTAGGCTCCTACACAGTTCGATCATTATGATGCAGGCCAAGTACAACTGCCGGGAAGCACCCAAGTATCTGGCTCTAATGAAAGTTGGAACACTTCTCTACAACAAGCCAGCTCGTCCCAGCAATCATCTACAATGTCGGTGACAGGAACAACCATGAGCTCAACTGAAAACGGTAAGCATACTTTAGTGTTTCCGTTAGATTCGCATTGCAGTAAGTTCAAAACCACTAAAATTTGCCTTTACTGACTCTTCGTTCGGAATTTTCATATTCTTTTTCTTAAAACCGAACTTTCAACCTCGAATCGCATTGTCGAAGAGTATCAAGGTCATTTTAGTAGTTTTTTTTTATTTCTGTCCTTTACTTCGTACTTAAAATCATTCGTGCACAGCAAGAAGGAGAAAAACTACACGCCCCGCTAATTGGTAGAATCGTCAGTGCATCTATGTGGAATTTCTGCAATTTTTATGATGCTTATTCATCTAAGTTATTTTGGAATATGCGCAAGGACATCTATTACGTCGTTAGTGTCCCCATGCTATTTACAGTGGCGAATCAATTGGGGTGGGTGGGCGGTAGGGGCGATTGTGCTCCCTTCCCCCCAAAGCGTGTGAACGCACCCCCATCTCTTTAGTGCCATCCAACCCGCGTTCGCATCGGCCATTCGACCCCGGTTCTAACAAAAGCTTAGCGCAGCAAAATGTGCCTATATCTGAAGTGTGGTAGTCCAGTAATTTGTTTTAATTCTTCTAGTTTACTATGATTAGAAAACCGATTTAAAGAAATCAGTGGGAGCTCTGTGAGAAAAAAATATGCAGTGTTTATGCTGTGATGGGGTCCTTGTGATAATAGTAACCACTAAAAACAAAAGTCAGCACCCCTCCCCCTTCTTTGGTTTTACTTAAAGTGACTGCCTCCCCACCCTAAAATGAGTGGCTGGATCCGCTCTTCCATGCAAATAAGTAGCAATGTGCACTCTTGGCACGTCACGAAACATCGTTAGCTCAGAACAGAAACCACGCTTTATGTGTACGTAGGGCAACTACAGGGAGGCCAGACGTCAACCGGAACCCAGATTACCAGCACAACCGGAAGTGGCGCAAGTCAAGTGAATGGACCACAGTCCAGCAATGGTGGTGGAGCTGTGGCCAGCCAAACAACAATTGGTGAGTGAATTATTTTAACTATAGTGCATTTTATTCCATGTGTGTGTTCGCAAATGCTATGGCAGTAAGCACGTTACTAAAATCGGTTGCCCAAACATAGCCCGAAGGACGAGAAGAAAAAGACAACATTGTCGTCTCTGCTCGTGTTCCGATTCTTATTCCTTATTGTATATCATATTCAGCATTGTGTTACTCATTTCTATCAAAATTGTTTCGCCACCTTAAATTTTTTTGAAAACCTAAAATTTTCGCATCAGTCCAATATTCAGAAATCTCTAAACTGTACGCAACTGTCGCTGCGCATCGGGGAGGAACTTTGCGGCAGTGCTCGCCGCTGTGCATAAGCAAAAATGAAACCGCGTTGCATAGCCAAGGATGAAGGCATAGGCAGAGCTGATAGCGCTTAACCTTTGTTACTATCCAGCTTCTGCGCCGAAAGGGGAGCGGCGTCCTTTGTGTTTAGAACAAGTGGCCGGAAGGGCTGCTGGGCTGCTGAAAGCCGTTCAAGCATGTGTATTGTCATATCGAGGCGGGAAGTGAGGCGCCATGTAGTCCGACACCGCAAGATGTTCGACGAGATAACCACAATGGTTCTCGGTCGCGACATCTTCCTTGATGAGACAGCGGCGTCAGCCCAGATGAAAACCCGTCCCGCTGATTCAGCGATGAGGCACTTTAGGGAGGCGAACCTTTTTATGCGCCCGGTCGTCCAGGCGTGGGAACCATCAACCTACGGCCTTCCCATGTCAGAGAAGAACAACCTTGGCGCCACAGACGCAGAGTGCAGTAGCCACGACCCAGTCAAGGACGTTGACCTGGGCGGGTGTGGGCGGCACCCTGGAAAATGGTGTGTGTCCTGTGATTGGACAGTGCAATTTGGAGCCATGCCACCATCTACGGATCTGGGGAAAGGGGACTTTTTATAATCAGCCCCAGCTGCTCCTTCGACATCAGATCGTCATATAAATCGAGATCGTCATGATGTAGCGAAATCGTCTTGTGATGTAATGCTCGCCAGTAAAAAATGTAAAATATAACTCTGTAAAGTTTAGCTTCAATCTCTTCATGCTGCCTCGGCATCTTCCTCCCGAGTCCCCGGTGCCCGTTAAGGCCTTTCGCAACACCTTCTGCTACCGGCTGGCGATATCAAGCAATGACTGCTCCTCACATCATGAAAGAACACTGCGCTGATCATCACCACCTTGCATGCATAATAATGCAAACCGCAATTGAACTTTGTAGAGGCAAAATCTCGGAGCACATACAAGCTAGATGAATTCTCCCAAGTGTAACTGTGTAGAAACACGAATACCTTCAACTTTTCAATGCAAATATGGCCGCTAGCTGCAGTGACTAAAAAGCTCATTATCCAATCTTAGTGAAGTGGGTGGCTGACCGTGAGAATTATCGTCTCACTTTCTGTCCCCCCTGGATGCATAACTTATCTGCAAATGTGGTTTTCAAGTAGCTCCCAGTGCTGACTATTAAAAAAATTACACCATCTCCCGCTAAAGGGAACCATGTGTAGATGTGAAGCAGCGGGCGCTAACGCTTACATTGGCGGTGGCGTTGACGCTGGTGCTCATCGCAGCGTTGCGCAGGACAGAAAACTGGGGAGGCGCAAAGCACGCAGTGATGGAGCGGTGTTTCCTACTGGAACATGCCAATCGCTGCTAATGGGCAATGAGAGACAGAAGACTCCGACTGGACACAGAGACCCGCAGTCCGCTTTTAGTTAACGCGCTCGCTGCGAATTTTTATTGTTCAACAACGCACAGGAGGAAATCTCCCACCGGCACCACCTTGGAGGTCAAGATCCATTGCCATATATACGGGGTGGCCAGTGAACGGTTGTGCAGCGCGAGCAGTCGGTTTTTTCAACCAAGAAACTCGCTAGCAGACGCTGCCTTGCGTCGGCTTCGCGAGGTGAGAGAGGGGGGACGCGCATGCGCAGTGGGAGTATGGACGCCGCGGGCAGGGATGCCTAGAGGAGAGAGGGTGGAACGTGGGAGGGGAGAGAGGAGGGGAGGCGCATGCGCAGTGAGGGTGTGGTTGCCGCGGGGAGGGATGCCTAGAGGAGAGAGAGGGGGGAGAGGAGGTTTTTTTTTGAAAGGTTTGCGCATGCGCAGTAAGGGTGGTCACGCCGGCACACCACCACCACCACCGGATTAAGCTTCGCCATAAGATGCTTCACATCTAAAAAGGCCATAAAGCTTAAGTTTGAACACACGGTATATTAGCAGTGTGTGCTAAAATCATCAAACAAGAAAAGACGGATGGCATGTAAACCCTCGCAAGTCATCAAAAATATCACCCAAGCGTAGGCCTAAGGATATGGTAGTGTCTAATATCGCCTAGACGCAACGGAATAAGCGACAGGATGGTCATCTTGGTACATTTTTAGATGCGAAGCATCTTATGCTCGGGGCTCTGTCCGTCCCTCCCGTGTCCCGCGTCCCGCGTCCCCCGTCCCCCCGTCCCGCGTCCCGCGTCCGGCCACTGTCATGAAGTAGGGAAGCACCCATTATGCGAACCAGAACCCTGTAGTAATATGAAGGCCGTCAACCCTAACACAGTCATCAGAGTCATGGCCGAGAGTACAGTGAGGCTGCTTAGCAATGGCTACGCAGGTGGTGTCTGTCGCCCAGGTTGACCCCATTCCTTGAGTCATGGCCGAGAGCACCGAGAGGCTGCTTAGCAATGGCTAGGCAGGTGGTGTCTGTCGCCCAGGTTGACCCCATTCCTTAATCTTGCTTGCATGTGTTTGGAGGGGGGCTTAGTCCTTCCCGCGTCCCACACCACCACAGCGCACGCGCGTCCCCTCCCCCCTCTCTCTCCTAAGCTCGCCCCCCTTTCTCTCCTCTGGGAATCGTCTACTAGCGCGCGCGCCTCATTCTCTCTCCTGCGCAGCGCCGCGATGAGCGCCCGGACCGCTGCCCTGGAATGAGAGCGGCGACGTTCCTCCCGCTCAAGCTAACTATCTCCCCGCTGCTTCGCATCCACACATGGTTCCCTTTAGCGGGAGATGGGGAATTTTTTCTGAACACTACAGGTAAACCCTTGCAATACATCAATAATATCGCCCAAGCGTAGGCCTAAGGATATGGTAGTGTCTGATATCGCCGAGACGCAACGGAATAAGCTATATAGGGCGATTATCTTGGGACTCGTTTTCTGAACACTGATTGCACAGATCCGCTGGCGGTGTGTGCGTATGTTCGTGCAAATAGCAAAAGAGATTAGGATTAGGATTAGGTTTAGGATTAGGACGTTGTAGGTTGCCGGCGGATCTAGGCTTGCGAAATTTGCGGGCAATTGCCCCGCCCGAGCAAAAGTGACAACGCTCGCACTTGAGTATGCTTCGTGTGGTTACGCACGAAGAAGCAGATTTAGTTGCTTCTCGCTGATCCTGGGCCCTGAAATTGCCTGCACTCAAATGTCGCACGATGTTATTAAATAATTGCAAGGATGTTTGACAGAAGCGTCCTACACTTGTGACAAACGGTGCGACGATGTAGTTGTAGCGCTTCAGGCATCCAGATAAGTAAATATTCCAGTTTTTCTCAGAACACTGTTTTTGTGCCAACAGCTTTTGGAAAAAATTGTACATGGTATATATTGATATTATTTTGTGTCAAAAACAATAAAGTCGTTGCGTAGAGTACGCGAAAGGAAACGAAATGACAACTCGGCAGAGTCTCTGTGTAAGCACAACTACATTTCCTTCAACACTTGTGTTCGCGAGGTGCCTTCAAATGAGGCGTGAGCGCTAGTATTTAGATGAGTTGGTGGACATAAGAAGTAAGTTGTAGCTTCGAGCAAATGTTTATTACCCAGATTATATTTTTACGCTGATCATCGTAAGTGCTAATGTAGAGACCGCAGGTTAATTTTTTTCGAAATTTGGGGTGAAATTCACGGGTGCTGCGATTACACGGAGAAAAAGACATTTTTTTTATTCGTACACGTTTTCAGCGCTACTTTCCTTCATTGAACTGCAGTACTAGATTGTATTGGGAGGTGGGACAAAGAAACCGTTGTCACTTTGTCGCAAGAATGTTATTCCTCGCCATCGTCTTCCTCTGCTCCTTAGTTGTCACGTCCTCACTCTCGCCTCTGTCCCACATGAGGTGCCCGATTATCCATCGAATTTGTTCATGATTACCGCGATATTGAAGCTATTGTCTACCGTCTTGAAGGAAACCGCTACCCGCGCTTCGAAAATGCACTAGCAGAAACTTAGAAGGAACGCCAACTTCAGGATTCCAGTAGGTGCTGTTTGGTGGACGGCAGCGCCTCGGTGGCAGCCGTTGAATCTCGGCAACGGCTTTTGATACATGGAGGTGCCGAAAACTCGGCACGGCTGCCTTTGCCCCTAACAAAGATAGCAGCTCACTGTACAAAGAATAATAATGCCAACCTTGTCAAAATTAGAGGTTGCGGCTAATACAAGGGATATATTAAAATATTAGTTTACACAAAAAGTGTTTAACGTTCTGGGAGCGGTTATTATATGGGTGCTGCCTATAAACAAATATAAACAGTAAAATTCGTTCTTCTTCTTTATATGACTTGTCCTGTGGCCGCTCGGGTGTGAGCGCTTTGTGTGGGGTCACTAAAATTAAGACGCAAGATGTGGAGTACTCACATTTATGTTGCACAAATTTATGGTAATTATTATGTCACTTTGACAAAATGACTCTCAGTTCTGCGAAGGTAGAGCTCAGGTTTCGTAAGACGTGGACCACTAGTTTTACATTACTCTTTCGACGAAATATACGCAGGGCATGGACAAGCGACCGGAACCTTACAAATAATGGGCCCACAGGGAGCTCTGAACATTTCGAGTGAACAACAAACAGGCTCGTCGCAGTTGGCGCAAGGTACCGGAACTGGTACCACCCACGGTTCAATTGAAAGCGGTAAGCTACATTCGCTACTTCTGGTGATTCTCATGAAAGATGGTTTAGTTATTCCTTTAAAAGCTGATACAAAATATACTTAAGTGCACGCTTAATTTTCTTGAAATGCATTTTGAGAAAGACAAAAAGCAACGAGCACTCATTTCTTTTATTTATTGTCCCTTTAGCTAATTCTGCAAATCCAGCCCCCCCTTGCACACACGCATACACACACACACACACACACACACACACACACACACACACACACACGCACGCACAAGCACTCACGCACATGCGCACATACAAACACACACACACGCACGCACGCACGCACGCACGCACGCGCGCACACACACACACACACACACACACACACACACACACACACACACACACACACACACACAGAGTATAAACAAAGAGAAAACTAGACAAGCCTGCTGAGATTATCACTATAGCTGAATGTACCTAGTAAATACTGTATCATAGGCATATCTCTATATTTGATGCCGTTGCACTGCTACTGAGGAGCAGGAATAAAGATTATTTCGCACAGATAGCCCACGGCAGATTCCTCCAGCTAAGGAGCCAACCCCAGTCTATGATGCTGTGGTCCTCACCTGAAATCTTGGCCCTGTTTACCAGACATTGCTGTTTTACAAGGCTCGTCAGCTGGGTCTCGCTTTCCTCAACGTTTTCTGTCACTTTTGGGGAAACAGAAATAAAACAGAGAAGGAGAAAACAAAGAATAGGAATAGAACGGGAAGGACGCCGGGAACAGGGGACGGCAATCATTCTTGCTGCTCCTTTCGTTTCCTCTTTTCCAATTTTATAAATTTTCTTCCAAAGCGCAGGAAATGCATCATGCTCCTCATATGGAACTCGGAAATATTTCTGTCATGAGGAATCGTCTACACGGCAGTGTTGGTCTATAGAACCTTTTTGATAGGTAATTTTTGAATAAGCGAGTCAGATACCGGTGTTGCTTAGTTACAATTTTTCATCATGTATGCTTTAGTATAAAAGGTTAGTGAACAAAGCATTGTTTTTTCTTTAATAAAACATACATGGATGCAGGACGGCAACAACAGGGAGGCCAGACGACTACGGGGACCCAAGTTTCCAGCGCAACCGGAAGTAGCAGCGGAAGTCAAGTGTCTACATCACAGTCGAGTGCTGGTGGCGTTATCGTGGCCCAAGTAACAAATGGTAATTGAGATATAAGAGTTATTTTACTTTCTTCGACTGACATGACTTCGCCCATGCGATGGAGTGAGGACGTTGCTGAAGAGCAGTCGCATACAAAGCGACACGGCAGCACAAAACATAAAGTGATTTGCCCTGATTGCATCACTTCTTTTATTTTGTCTGTATTAGCATGAGCCTATTTAGAAAAGTCTAGGAAAACCGTTCAAAAAGTTTGTGCGCTATGTTTTGCTGATTCAAAGAGTTAGTGCGTTATACTTCTGTATTGAGTTAGCGCAACTCTCTGTGAGCATACAGACCGGGTACATAAGCAGGGAAGGAAAAATGGCAGGTGACAGCACTCGTCCTGTCGAGTGCTCGTCCTGTCATCGGCCTGTTTTCCTTCCTTGTGTACGTCACTTTTGTTCATGCTCATACAGTGTTGCGCTAAAGCAATACAATATTTTTGTGCGCTTTTTAATACCTGAATACTGTGAACACCATATTGCCCGAAACTCTTGATCGCGATTGAACCAGCCGTTGTAGTGTCAGAAAATGGCGTTTTGTATTGCGAACGTTTGTGTTTTACAAGAAAGGCAGCTTCACCGCACATATTCTTTGCGTCGTCCTGTTATGAGGCGTCCTTACAGAGCTGAAATTATCGGCGCGCCGCTATTATGATTGTTTAATTGTTCAAATAATGATTCTACTGATTGTTTGTTTTTTATGCATTTCATTAACTACTTTATTATTTACATCCTTTTAAATCTCGGAGGAATATCTCTTCACGCCTATTTACCGAGAACAGCCAATTTTATTCAGCTCTAGCCGAATTATTTCATATTTTTCATGCAGTGTACAATACTCACTGTAGCAGACACGAACGAATGAATGTCTTGGCACTATTATTTAAATGAGAAAACTGATAATGAATCAAGACAAAGCGTATGTTCCCTCAGCTATTTTATTGGATATTACTATTACGAAATAGAGCAGTAAACGGGCATATCAATACAACCAGCTGGAGGTTGGTACAGAAGCAGTGTCTTGTGAATTTTGCTGTTTACTCGAAATGTTTGACTGTTTGCGTACGTGTGCAGAATAGGCAATAGAAGTCGCAGCCACTGCTACTAGCGTCATTTGCGGCCCTTTGAATCAGTTTGTTTCCATGCTACTGCAGGGCAACAAGAATCGCAGAAACAAACGGAGATCATCAAAGAAGGTTCCAGCCAGACAGGAAATTTAGGCCCATCGGGTGGACAACAAAAACCGCGTCCAGAACTTAAGCTACCGACTATAAAAGTATCTAAACTTAAACCTCCTCCAATAGGTGAGTGTCTTCTTCGAAACTAATTGTTTCCTCTGCTTTGGCATGCTTAAGCACTTGACTCAGGCGAGATGGTGTTCATGTAAGTAACCCAAATTATCACACAGTAAGTGGAAAGTCACATGACTAATATATTCTTGTTTGCAATCTTGCGTCAGATCACTGGGACCGCGGTGTTTAGATCACAGTCAAGGTGTTAGTTTTATGCACCAAGCCAGCATACGATAATGCAGCCGCATAGTTTCCCGTATCGTGATGACAAGGTTTGAATTGAGGTTTCTTTAATACCAAGTGCCTCTGTTCATGCCCCCCAACGGCAAATGGGCACACTTGATTCACTCATTAATTATACCCGTACTCTTCTACTCAAAATAGTTGGGTATAAAAGTTCATAGCCCTCTTCGTTGATTAGGTAATCTGTAGTTATTCTCTAATTCAAATTTCTTCGGAAATATAAATGAGGCAAACTCAGTAGAAGAAGCATTTTAGAAAAAAAACTGCAACACCATTACCCATAAATTCGCATAACGATGTCCTATGCAGTTCTGGTAAGAACCACACTGCTGGCTTCTCCGCTTGACGAGACTTTTCATTTTGTTATTTTTATTTCCCTTCCTATAGTGGCGTTCTTTTTCACATGTTATGCATTGACCAACTAGCGAATATAATCGTTTAAATACGTTCACGATATTGTAAAACGTAGTCTTGACGACCGGTATTACCGCATTAAGAGTCATGGACTTTCATAAGATACAATTAAATCAATTCTATCAGAGCTGTGCGATAATATTATTATTTGTTTACGCTCCTTTAAACAACCACTAACCTCCAGTTCCAATATTTTCTTCAGATCAAGACTGCAAAGTGACACTGCCTAACGAGCCTACGCGAGGATGTCATCGTCGAAGGTGGTACTACGATAGTAAGAAAAAAGTGTGCCGTTCCAAGCTGCAGCAAAAAGGCACCCTTCTATAACAAGATAGCCTGCGATGGAGTGTGCCGATCTCGTGAGAATTTTCTGCTTCTTTTCAAACAAAACACCGATATCATTCAATATCGGGACTCTACACCTGAAGTACTACGACACTAAGTGGTTCACCAAAAAATTAGCGCAGCTTTAACTACGTCGCGCAATGTTGGGATTACAGCAGAGCTGGTTGGCACCGAGCTGGTCCTGGCTTGGCTAGACTTTTACCCCCCTCACCTTTATTTTTCTCACGTCTTTCTATACTATACTATACGTTCCTATGCATGCGCTTTTTTGTGTATGTTTATTTCTATTGCTTTCTTTCTCGTTTTTCTATTTTATTTTCTTTCTCGCTCTTGCTAGCTTTATTTTTGTTTCTTACCTTTCTACCTCTCTTTATTTGTCACTTACCCTTTCTTTCGTCCATCTCTTTCTCTCTTTCTTTGATTCTCTTTTTCTTTCTATATTTCTCTTTCTTTATCTCTTTCTCTTAGTTTCTTATCTGTGTTTTACTCGCTCCCCTCCTTCTATCTCTCATCTCTCTTCTATCATCTCTCGTCGTCGCCCTCAGTTCTCTGCCGCTCCCTTGTTAAACTCTATTCTACAACGCTATGCTATGCTGTAATAGCGTGCCTGGATAACAAAGTGGTTACGATGCTCGCCTTTCCCCTCCTTATATCTCTCATGCTCACTTTATCATCTCTCCTCGTCGCCCTCGGTTCTCTTTGCCGCTCGCTTGTTAAACTCTATTCTACAACGCTATGCTATGCTGTAATAGCGTGCCTGGATAACAAAGTGGTTACGATGCTCGCCTTTGAATTGTGGGTACGCGGGTTGAAATCTCGCCTCGCCGAGGAATTTTTTATGCCAAAAATTTCTGTCTTCTTTCTTTCTTTCTTTCTTTCTTTCTTTCTTTCTTTCTTTCTTTCTTTCTTTCTTTCTTTCTTTCTTTCTTTCTTTCTTTCTTTCTTTCTTGTTTTGCCTCTGCACTCGTTGTCTCGCCAATCAGAGTCTTGCATCCCATGTTAGACAAGTCGGAGGACGTATTCTGGGAGCGAAGAACTGGACGACGATGAATCGGATGAAGCTAACACGTACCATTTCATGCTGACGATAATTTTCTATCTATGACACAAGACACACCTGTCATAAAAACTCTGCTGTTAACATCTAGCGCGCAATGGAGTTGAGGCTACTCCAAGGCACCGTAGGGTATCCGAAGCCATTAAGCTACGGAGAATCCTACCTCACCGTTAAGATTACTCGCACTGGGCTAGGGCTGATACGAGGCATGCTGTATAAAAGCGTTTACACAATAACGAATGCATTTATGGGATTCTAAATGGCTGAAATAAACTTTGACGTAATGTGAGTTCGTGGTGTATATCATTGCACCTTACGGCAGTTGTGGACAACTAATATGAAATCTCGTTTCACGCCGTTTGCTCCACATCAACACGCCGCTGTCATCATATACGTTTACTTCGGCCGAAAGGTAGAAAAGAAACTTGCCGTTATTCATGCACACTATTCCTTCTGAACATGTTATCGAACCCAAGTAATTCTATATATATGTATGAAAAAAAGGACACTTTAGACTGTGACCGTGTGGCCCGGCGAATCAGGCATTTCCTGGTTGTCCAGGCCTGTGCAGGAAAGGGCGGCTTCCCACTGGGAGGGTGAGGGATTGGGTATTCTAGGTACGCCGGGCGGTTTGGAGTAGTCAGCTGTGGAATACTCTAAACCATCGACAAGTTTGGGAGTGTTCCACAAAAGGGCCATTGAACAAAATACTTTGTGGGGTAAAAGCGTACCGGATTTCAAGGTTGGTAGGCAAGTAGTAAACTTTATTCAAGTACTGAACATGCCATTCCCCAGTTTTCATTGAGGGAGGACCACGGGCCGCTCACACGTCCGGGACGTGTGAGCGGTCTTTATTTACGACTAGTGGGATGTCCCGTTTTCGTTGGAGGATTTTATGAACGATCGGAGAGATACAACCTTGCGCGTAGTTTGATATTATTGCAGAGTCCACACTATTAGCCTTTGATCTTATGACATGTATGACCGACTTTTCCAAAGAATCGCTCGTGCTCATTTATTTCGCTTCAACAGTATACTGAATATCTTTTCTTTTGTAGCATCACACACTACTCTTTAATCAGGGTTTGTGCTCATATAAGAGTTTATTGAATGCCACGTTTATTGCAGCAGTAATGCAATAAACACGTTGAATATGAACTCTAAAGCATTTGCATGGAGGCAAATGCCACTACAAAATGCAACATTTAAATGTAGCAAAATAAACGATGAAATTTATGTGCAGCCCATAAACCCACAATAGATGTAACAACTATCAAACAAAATATTACAAAATTTCATTACTGCGCATAATATGGGCCTGCTGACTAGTTGGTTTTCTTTCCTGGCTGCCGAAAATCAATTTACTGCATGTTTTTTTTCTACCACGTGGTATACATTTTCCTGCATCAGGTAAAGATGCCACACTTAATGATTTCAGCTGCAATGCGCACATCCAGAACATGTTTTCTCTTTGGCAAATGGCGAAGAAATATATGAAGTGACAGCGAATTTCAAAAAATATACCGTTTCAAAATGAGGTTTTTGTACATTGAATTGAAAGTAGAAGATAATAGTTTGATGTTGATTCGATCTAATGAATGCATTTTTGCTTTTAGTGCAGATTTGGGTGCTTATAAAATAGCATATTAATGTTACCCGAATACAAATGCATATCGAAATATACCAGCACCTAGAGCCGACCTTGCAATATGTGACAAGATTTGGGATAAAGTATTAATTCCCTTTGTTTCTTACAGTTGAAGCTTGCGACTTTCCAATGGCAAGCATTCCTTGCTTCTTCCGTAAGGTGCACGTTGTATACATTTACAATCAATGGAAAAAGAAATGCATGAAGAGATACGATTGTTCTTACTTCGGAAATAAGTTCCCAACTTTAAGAGAATGTCAACATACTTGCAAAATTTATGAAGGTAAGCTGGTGGGTTGTTTGAAGTGCCATTTTCGCTATCTTTAATTATGGGTGCGGATAATGTCAGACGTCTTTATTACGTTCACCAAAACAATTGTTACTTTCTGTTAACTTCTGAATTTCGAAAATGCAGCGCAAGTTTCTTTAATATTACCTCTGGGTGTACCACATGGTTTGCGATTATCAATGCCAGACTAAAATTGTTTGCGTAATTTTGGGAGAAAAAAATAAGGCAGCGCGTGAAATGTATGTGTTATAATTTATTCTAGTGGTTCCCAGCCATGAATATATCGGAGACCCCTCGTAGACCCCTGTGAGTGACGAGAGACCATTTGCATTAAAAGAACAGGCGGAGAGTCATGAATTAACAGAACGTGCAGCGTGAAATATCTGCCTTTTATTTCTCCCTATCGAAGAATGGTCAAAATATAGTGCCACGCTAATCCGATCTGAACAGCTTGTTAAGTTGTGTTGTCTGCAGCCACATTCAACCTTGTTTCTAGCTATGCTTGCTCTTCAAATATGCAAGCCTGAAAAAAGCACGCTTGCGTACATATGTCTTAGAAAACTGCAACAAAACTTTACATCAATGTCATGGAAACGGGAAACAGAAGTCAGCTCCGCCGCAATGTCAAAATCCTCATGGTTGAAGCTTGCCGAAATTCAGAAGGGGCCGCTGTCATGGGACATAGCGTGCGTGCGCGTCTTCCTTCTTGTAGTTTTTTTAGGGTGGGTTTCACAGACACCCAGAAACGGCTTGGCAAACCCTCGTTTGAGGACCACTGACTTATACAATAATTTTTAGTGTGCACTACGCTCTACACATTTGGTAGCAAAAATAATGGCCCATTTTTGGAGATCCCACGGGTTCTGCACTTGGTGTGTCCCTAATTTAAGATATTTCAGCCCATTTTTGTACGCATTATGCGTACTGCGCACGCTTGAAGGTATTGCGCAAAGCAAAGCTTTTTTTTCTTTGATCACAGCTTGATGAAACAAACTACGAGGTTATGAAAATAGATTTTTTTTAGTTTAGCCTTCACATATATATATCTGGATATCAAGCGTAAAGCGAAAACAGCAACAGTGCCCCCTTCCCCTAAAAAAAGTGAATCATCTGCGCATGGTATACTGCGTATTACACATCTCAAAGTTTTCACCAATTCTGTCAGGTGAAATACGTATAAGACCTGATTTCTACGCACATAGGAAATACGTTTTTTCCTATGCTGTATTTGGTTCTTGCTGTAGGCGCATTGGGTCCGTGCTTTCTGTTTCCGAAGCTTAACTGAGAATGTACTGCTTAGCGGAAAGCATCATTCGCCAATAAATGGGTGCCTTGAACGTGTTGATGAACTTCTTAACATTTTGCTGTGCTGTCAAGCATTTTTTTTCTGCTTTAAAGAGTAACTTTTTTATCTATTCTGCATGCTTACGCAGCTCGGTTAAATGTTTATTTTTGAGATCGGAACCTGTGTTTTATTATCACAGCTCTACGTCATGTCACCAACACTACAGAGAGCAGCTCTCAAGTCTCCACCAAAAGAGAGAAGATAATTTCAACTATGGCTCAGCAACAAAATGTGTCGCAGTCAGCCATATCTTCCGCGCAAGGGTCTCTTAATTCTCAAACAAGCCATGGTGAGTGACATTTCTGATGGTTTGAATACCTACGCCGAGCTTTAGTTTTTAAGGTAGACGGATGTGAGCACGTATTGAACGTTGAACCTAACCCCGCTGATTGTTGCCAAACTGCGCTGAGTCGCCAAGGAGGATAAATCTCCTTAAAGTGATGTGAAGTGAAGTGAAGTGAAGTTTTATTTCCTTTCAAACAAAGGAGGAAGCCGGGGCTAAAGGCTGAGTGCCTGACAAAGGCCTCGGCTCCCTTGTACAGTTTGACTTCAGTTAACGTCACATGAACCTTGTCCGTTAAAGAGTCACATGAACCTTGTCCAGCAATACTGACTCCCTATTTTCCTCATTGATTTAACGAGTTTTCGTCAACCCGTATTCAACAGACTTTTTTATTGCGAAACTTCATTCAGAAGTGGGGGGGGGGGGGGGCGAGATCGAACCTTACGCAGGCGTGACCGTTCCACATAGAGGCACTGAAGAGCTGAAACATAAAACTGGGTTATTGAAAGCTCTACCGCTACATGACTAGGGGATGCCGTATATGCGTCATGTCACGATGCGAGTCGAGGGTACAATGCCCCCGGGTAGGTTACGCGCCCCTTGGATACTTAAAGCCAGAGCCACCTGAGACTTCAGGCCGTAGCCGTCGCTCTCTCCACATACCATCCGGCACACAGGAACCGTACGGCATCTGAGGCCGTCCGCTGTTTCTATCGCGCACCTGGTAGAACGCTTGTAAGCACGTCGAAGCAATGTGATGGCTCCCGACACTACAGTGACGAATTCACTTTGTTTCTTCTAATGAATGGTGAAAACGACAAACTGATAAAAAGAGTCCGTTGTGTTTCAAAAGAAATATCGGAGATTCGCTTGCGCAAGCGACAATATGATATTCACGTACAGCTTTATTGGCAGTACGGAATAGAGTTAAAGTCTGTAAACGTAGGGTGGACTGAAACTAGAGAACACCATTGTTTTTTTTTAATTTACCACCCTCCTCCCTCTTTGGATTAGACCCGTCGTGGCTTGTAATACAACACGCGTGCTCGAGCCTATAGCAGCGTGATACCTAAGGCCGTTTGATATTTTCAATAAATATGCATGCGTAAAATTTGTTGAATATTTGTTTGTTTAAAAGTAAGCAACTAAAGGCTTTTTCTAGTTTATTGTTATGCTTTTCGTCATCAAGCGGTGTAGTTATTCACAAGAATAACAATCTCGGTGCAGGTCAAGAATCGAGGACAGGCCAAGAATCGAGCAGTGCCCAATCATCCCAATCTGTGGGCCAGTCAGGGGCACAGCAAAATTTCGCAAAGCAGTTCCGGCATTCAAATTATTGGTAAGTGACGTGTATTTACGTTTCCCCGTTCACTGTAGAGCCATTATTTACTTCTGATGCTAACTGCACTTTTTTGCTCTTTCTAACGACCTATGACAAAATATAGAGGTAAGCTTGTTATCAAGAAGCAAAACGAAATTAGCGGAATGAATAATCATTTTAATATTTATTTTCAGCGTTCACTTTCACACTGTATAGGCCATTTTCCCATCTTTACAGCACGATTATGAGCTCTCAGGGGAAAAAAATTGAAATGAAACGTATATTGTCGGCGTTTTGACAGTATCGTTGGCAGTGATATCCTAATTGCGCAAAGCGGACAGCTGGATAAATAATTCCTTCAGGCCGGCGGAAGAAAGTGAACTCTTGTGCAACATGATAAATCACCAGCAATATCCAGGAAAGCCATGAATGCTGTCATAAAGTTAGATGCAAAGCGGACGCAATAAAAATCTACAAGAAAGAATCTAATTCGTATATAAAAGGGCATCACACTGTGTCACATAGAGCGTAGTTTCCAAGAACTCCATCAACAACCGTAACTCATTTAGGAGCAGCAGAATACTTTGTAGTCACCAATAATCGGGAAGGGTAAGTGAGAAACCTCCTCAGGCATTTTTCACAGGCACCTGGACCAGTCCTTGTCATGTGAAGCTTATCGGAAGGAGGGTAGAAGGCCAAGTCTATATTGAAGCACAGTTAGGTTACAAATAGCTCACTTGACAATAGATACGCTAAGTTACTGTTGTGGTGCTTGCCACAAGCAATACTGCCTGCTTTTTCGCCATTATTTGCCCAATTTTAAGTACGTTTATTTGGTCCGCTGCAAATTCATCGAAAAAAGCACGAGTAAATATCAGTTCAGCATTCCTTGCGTATCTGATCAGAAGCCTTCCAGAGAGAGCCTGCGATGGTATGCAAGGGCTCAATGGTGCAAAAGCTAGCACATCCTTGAAATCGCCGTTCATGTCGTAAATTGTTTTATTGCATTTCGTGGGTGTTGTGGAATAATTTAGTAAATTTATAAGGCTTTCATATAATTAGGTTGCGTCTTGTAGGTACAGGAGCAGGACAGGCAAGTTCTACATCGAGTAGCTCTCAAGTTTCCGGCCAGATAAGCAAGTCGGATTTGACTGGAAGCGAACAAGGTGGTCAGTCGACTTCCAGGGATGGCTGGGGGGCTCGGGGCTTACAGGGAATGAAATAGTAGCAGGTGAGTCACTATGGGACATTGTGTTGGTGTTTTCCTTGCTAATATACCAACATGCTTTTAAAATTGAAACCCTAGTTGAAAGACAATTTCTAAAAAAAAGAGAAAACATTTGACAACCAATCTACAAATGACTGTATCTATACATTACTCTACGCTTTATACATTTCCACCATCTTTAGCATTCGGTTTCCAAATAGAAAGAACTTGATGAAGAAGAGTCGTCGTAACGACTACAGTCAAATCGCAAACTGCAGCATTCGAACAAAACGTAAACCTATTTGAAGTAAATATGTCACACGGCTGCACTGTCATAGTTGATGACTAATGCAAGATAACGCTAATCACTAATAGCAAGATGACTAATATTAAGTTATGACACAGTTCTTGCTTTGCGCCTTTATTTAGCGTTTTGGTATCATTAAATCAATAAGTATGCACCTACGGCGTGCGTCCTTAGTTTACTGCATTGATTTAACTAATGATAGGACAAGAAAGATAGTGTCTCTATCACTCTTGTTCCTGTCATTTTTGCGCGCTAAAATAGTTTAAATATGGATAGGAAGTAGTTACAACAGGTACCTTATGAGCCATTCGAAATTTCATTTACCTGCACTTGTTGACCGATGTTTTCGCTCAGGCACAAAAACATGTCTTTCGCCGGTGGATCCCAACATCAGACATTAACTGGAGCGGCCATAGGCTCTCCGCAGTCCACGGAACGAGAGACTACCATTTCAAGTGGTTCAGCACATCTCGTTACATACAGGTGTTGCTTCCAGGACGGGTGTTCTAAATAATTAAGTGCCAGCGATGAGTAGCTTTCATACGCGTATCTTAATCATTGGCTATGATTCTGTAACAGTGTAGATAAATTTAAAAACCTACACGAGCGAATTGAACTTTTGAAAAACAATGCCATAACCGATGTTATGAAGCCATCGCGCAAACTATGCGTTGAATGATCAATCTTATGAAACGCCTTCGAATCGCTATCCTCAGAAACACATACAAGTCGAACCCACATCGGTACCACGTCCCGGTGTAGCGTAAGGAGGCTGTCACATGTCCCATGCATAACCACATGCAGGCTGTCAGTGGCCGGCTGCATGTGGTTAAATACAGTCTAGTAGGGTTCGCATTTCTCGTTGACTCAGGCTAATGATAGCTAGTAAATAATGTAAATAAGCACGGACAAAGTTTGTTATGTTGTGTAGATGTTCCCCGCGTCCGTGCAGCTTGTACTTACTGCTAGGACGCATTGCCTCGACGTATAAACACGCGAAAACAGAGAGAAAGGTAGAACGCAAATTCAAAAAATATTTTTCTCTCGTAAAACAAATAGTAATTTGATAAAACATTTTTAGTGAGTAGCGAATGAAGGGTGCAAGTAAATGTTCTATTGAGCATATTTTTACTAGGACCACCTCACTGTTGAACTTACGACCAATCATGTGTAAAAATTGCCTTTTTTAAACTTTGTCCCTACCTGCACACTTTATTTCGCACTATACACGTCTCAAATTATCTTTAATCTACAGTAAAACTTCGTGGCAATAGGCGAACGCGAAATATCACATTTCGCTGAATGTTATTTTTGTTTGAAAAAATCCTGAATATGGGTCATATTGCGCGTATTCAAGACCGCATAAAAAACCCCGAGAGCGTAAAAGCTCGTAAAACTTACTTTAAATAAAAAGCCTACCAAAGGGAAACATTGGTCCTAACGTAATTTAGAAAGAACAGATTTTTTGACAACGCATTTTACGAGCCATGGTTTCAAGCTTACCGAAAAAACTCACATGCGGCTTGCGGTACTGAAAACTTTTTTTTCGCCACAAATATTTTGGGGGGAATACTTGTCGTTTTAAGTAGATAGTCCTGAATTTTT
The DNA here is from genome assembly GCA_030522465.1 of Rhipicephalus appendiculatus. Classification (NCBI taxonomy): domain Eukaryota; kingdom Metazoa; phylum Arthropoda; class Arachnida; order Ixodida; family Ixodidae; genus Rhipicephalus; species Rhipicephalus appendiculatus. The sequence continues at coordinate 64,149 of JALIZH010013514.1, forward strand.
TCAGGCAAATCGCAGATTGTCGAGGGCCAAGGGTAGGACAGTTGGCGTGGAATGACCCATACACCATTTACCGCTGGCGGTACGCATACTCGGGGGAGCTCGAGCGTGTTTTCTATCACGCAAGCGCTCCTACATTTTCTTTCCATTTTAAAACGGCCCTTGAGACGCGCACGGAAAAGTTGCCGCTTTCTGTTTAACACGTGACGTGAAACGAAAAAAGACCACCAAGCACACCTTGCGTGAGAGGCCACCGCGTGGCAGGAGACGCAGAGGGGTCGGTCCACGCGCCGCAGTTTAAAAAAAAAAAACTAAGAGCGTCGGGATCCTCACTGACGACAGTTGCAGCGCGTTTCTCTAACACAAAGGCGTAACTGGGACAGTTAGTTCAGGCTTGTCCTCTGTATACCTGCGCGTTCTTGTCGAGCGTCCTTTTTGCTTCAGTGGCGCGCTACAAGTATCGAGCTGCCTTGTGGTTTTTCGTGTAACATTCCAATTTCTTGCTATCGCAATCATTGCTTCGCCCTTGCGGCAAACTGTGACTATTTGTACTCCATGAGGTAAAAGTTAGTCTGATTAAATTGAGTATATTGTAATCTAAAGCTCTAGGACTGCAGTCTGTTTCGGAGGTTCATTTCTCAATCGTCATAGGCAATCCTCATCTATGGGGAATAACTACGTCTTTTACAGCTGGTGCGCAGCATGGAATGGAAAGTTCCACAACAAGCAGGTCCCCAGCAGTCCAGCCAAATAATCACTTCACAGTCATCGTTGAGCCAACAAACCAGTCCGTCGCATACAGGGTCTTCAGCAGTCTCAAACATTCAAACAAACGAAATAGGAACCGGTGAGTTAATGTCATACATTTTCGAGGTTTTAATGGCACATGTAAGTGTAGGCTTCTGTACCATAATGCACTGCACAAGGCAGCATGACGTCTCGCACGTTCCAGGAAAAGTAGTGAGCCGTGATTTGTAGGCCGTGGAAGTTAACGCAAAGGCGCAATCTTGAACGTGTGCTCTAGTGCACTGCCACTACCTTTAACAAAGTCACTATCATTTCCATATGTTTGCTGTCTAATCACAGCTGTGTTGTGTCACCTCGTCCACACATTTGTTATCCGGCTTCTTTTAAAACAGCATTGAAAGTTCAACACTGTTTTTTAACACTTTCAATTAAAATGTGTTGAGCAGTATTGACAGGCGAGTCTTATTTAAATTTTTTTTTGCGTACACCGCTGGTAGCTATAATTTTAAAGCTTGCGTAAGGAAAATGCTGTTAATGAAGTCAGATAATATAAGATTGCCTGTACATAAATGAACGGCTCGCTCAATATAGAGCTGCTGCAGCTGTCGTACCAACAGTTCACCTCTTGGATGCGTAAGGACAATTTTACGATTATTGGTATTTGTACGGATAACTTCGTATATGTAACGCTCGGGTTAAATAAAGGCAGCCACCTGTCTCTAACCACAGTATCTACAGAGACGTGTTAAGTTTCACAGCGTGGCAGTGGTTCGTAGTACAGTAGTTAAGTTTATCAAAATAGTTAAGTTGAGTTACATGGTACAAGAAAATTAGATGACTCAAACCATCGAGAAGAATAGACAAATGGTTAGCATATTACAGTTACATGGTTAGAATATTACTGCAGGAGGTCCCAAAGATTCGGAGAAACCGACATGTGGAGCCTTCCTTAATTTTGAATTAGTATTCAAAGCAAGCCTGCAAAATACGTTCTGGAAAATAACGTGGTTTTGAAAAATGTAATTCTTTAGGATCAAAGAAACATTATACGTAGCTGTCGCGGGTGCTGCCCTCGGTGTGTCCTTAAACCTTCTTCCCAGGACGCAAATAAAGTTCATCTGTCTGTCTGTCTGTAGCTGATGTACACCCTGAAGTATATACGTGGTTGCTAGTGTGATTTAGCTATCTCACAAACTTGATTTGATACATTTTGTATGGGGCACTCGAGTATTATATATAGTTGTCATCGTACACATTTAAAAGTTTTTTTTTCTGTTTACAACATAACTTCAACCTTGCCTTTCACGAACTACATAGGTTGTAGACGGATGTAGTTTGGTGTCTTTCTATTAATATGCGAGTATCTACATAGAGATCGCCTTCAGTAAGGTTGCGATCGAGAAAGGCATCGGATAATGAGATACAATCTCTCCAGTGCTGCTCTGCGTAGCTAGAACTATGCAAATGACTGAACTGGGAATTAACAGCCAAAATGAATAAGCAGCAAATATTAACGGAAAGTATCCCAGGAACCAAAGATGTGCGGATGGAATAGTGGTTTTTCAGCCAGGGATGGTTAACAGCCTAAACCGAGAAAGTGGTCAAAGTATATAGGCGTCAAATTGAATGCTCTGCAAACACATAAGTAAGGAACGACAAGCTGGCAAAAAAAAAATTCCCGCGTGTACAACAGCCGGGGAAAAAAATTCATGGTTGGTTATGATACTACCTAATATGCGGATTCTGAGCACAGCCGTTTAGGTGTTTTGATTTTTCAATAAGTTGAGGTTAGGTGTTCTGATTTTTCAGTAAGTTGAGGTGAAAAATCTGAGAGACACATGAGTGTATGACAGTTGCATACCACGCCGTGGGTAGCGTTACTGGTGCGGGCAATTTCGCGCAGCCCTTTTAATATCAACCGCTGCAGATTGGGCGCAGCACGACTGCCTCGCTAACCGGGAGACCACGAAAGGAAGTGCGTGGGCGCGTTCCACAGCAGCAGAAGGGCGACGGCGTGCACTACTGTAGCGCCGCAGGTGGCTGCTGCTTAACCTGTCATCTCGCCACTCTCGTTCTCTCCTCTTCACGTTGTCCTCGCTATCACCGTGTTTCATCCTGTGCTGCCCTCCGCCTTCGCTCTCTTTCTTCCTCGTTCGCTCGGCCTGTTACGACGAAGGCGACGTCACTCAACGCAGTAAACAGGCACGTAAGACCTCAGCTCTCAAAAAAAAAAAAGAAGTTGCCATTGGTAACTAATCCTTGTAGTGCTTGTAATAATATGCATAAAATGGTCAACTGCTAACAGGGGAGCCCGCACATGAAAACGAGATCCATTAAAGGGATAGTGATTGGCTAGAGCTAACGGGAGCCATCAGCAAGTCCCGAAATGCAAACTGCCGCTCTCCCTAAGTCGAAAAGTATACATCCATTACATACTTCCAGTTCTAACATGTATACTTCGAGGATAACAAGGAAAATCGAGGCCCACGCATCGCCCAGTGAAACGGACAATAGTACGGGGGGACGTGACATATCGCATCGCGGGACCGATAATTGGGTACAACACAGGTGTGGCTGATGTTTCAGTACCTACAAAGCAAAAGACGTGGGCCGGCTATGTAATGTGTAGGATAGGCAACCCGGTGGCCGGTTAGAGAAAGCGTGGCGGATACCAAAGCAAAGTAAAGGAAGCCGAGCATGGCAGCCAGTTAGCGAAAAATACGCAAGGACAAGAAAAAAAATATTTTTTAGGACTATGCCTTGCGATGGACATAAATATAGGCTGAGAACTATTATGATTATTTCCTTTCTTCTGCGTTGTGCAGGAGGAGGTCAGCAGAACACAATCAGTGGCACAACAGGCAACTCTGAAAGTTCGAACCATATAGGCCATAACGGCTTAACTGAGAGTGGACAAGCACGGCTCGTCTGCCTCAGGATCATCTTCTGGCTCGGGCCTTGTAGGACATCAAGTTGTTACAGGCGAGTATAATTTTCATCATTTTGTCACTATCTCTATGGTTGGTTTTTCCGAGGCATATGTGAAGAATATGTAACCACTGACGCAACATGACGGCACTCAGCCGCACATGGGTGTTTTAAATGGCCTGAGATAGTGTTTGAAAAAACATGAATTTTATTCACCCTGTTTCCTTTGTTGATATTATAAAACCTTTTCCGAATGCTAAGTTCTGAGTCTTCGGGCCTACGGTCTTACCCCACGCCAAAGAATGCATGCCTAGGTGACAAAGCAATACATTTGTATAGAATAACGGTATTTTACCTGCCTAGTTTTTCAAGGCTGCATTAAATAAACTTAGAACTCTCAGTCTAAATCACACAGTTGCCAAAAAATTGCGGCATCGTAATGCCATTTTTAAGTCAGCTGCAACTGCACAAAAAGGAAACAGCGAGAGCGTCAAATTTCAGAGGCAGGCCTATGTAACTTCATACTCACCACTCAGGGCTGGGCAGTTTTAATAAGGGTGGATACGGCGGCCTGTTGGTAGTGGGTAATTTCTTAAGCTTTGCTGAAGCGCGGCACTGGACATGGGCACCAGGGGAGAAACGTATGAGACACACTCTAGGCTGTGCGTCGTAGTACGTTTCGTTTCTGGTGCCCATGTCCATTGCCGTGCTACAACGAAGCCTCAGAATTGAGCAATTTCAATTGCACTTGGGGTATGCGAGTCTTGTAATGCGATGTCATCTCAAGTGAAGAATCTTTTGGCCTTTGGAGCAAGCGCTCCGGGAATTCGTGAGCGGTTCTAATGATCTGCGCAGAATTATCTTCTATGCTCCAGTAAAGACATGTAACCCAGGCAAGCTGTCATGTATTCTGAAAATCGCACAAATGCTCTTTTTTCAGCTAAAGTTCTATTCTAAAAGCTCCCATGGTCCCTTTGGCATTAATCTAAGACTACTTGAAGGCGAAAGCATCTTCGTCTTTTTCTTCACACACAATGTACTGAACATCCCCCGCCCTCTTCGAGATATTTCTGCACCTAACGCGCTGTTTTTAATGCCTGAATAATGGGAGCATTCGGAGGCACTCCAAGCTTCAGCACCTCAACAGCCTATGTAGGGACTCCGTGATCGGGCCACCCAGTGAAGTTGTCATGTGATTACGTCATGATGACGTAAACAATTGTGACGTCATATGACGTCACAAAAGTTCACGATCTGTGACGTCAACATGTCACACACTATGATGACGTCGACGCCGTTGAGGCGGGACGCCGCCGATGCCAACGGTGAATTTTTGCGTTTCACAAGGCATCTAAGGCTGTCGCCTTACTATGGCACACGTGCTCTATTTCTTTGTGAAAGACATATGCACTCCCTAATGTCACATGGAACCTGTTGTATGCAGGTGGGCAACAACTTCAAACAACTTCTTCCGGAGCAAGCAGCTCGCAAACGTCCAACCAAATAAGCAGTTCTGATACATCTGGGAGTCGTCAGACTGGTTCGTCATCTTCAGGAGTGTCTGTAGGTTCCAATATTCATGGACAGCTACAAGAAACAGGTTAGTCAGATTTCTAGCAATTTTCTCAAAATTTGTATTTTCCCCTTCTTGTTATTTTTATAATTGTTAGTCAAGCAAATTACTATGGGTAAAAAATACAAATATAGTGCAAGACGAAAATTGGTTGGTTTATAGGATTCAACGTCCTGAAGCGGCTAAGGTTGACAAAAGCCTTAAAGAAGGGCTCCGGATGATTTTGGCCACATCACATTTATTAACGCACATTGAAACCTTACAGTAAAAATGCTTCTACATTTTGCCTGAATTTAAACGCGATTGCCGCAGCCGGGATTGAAGCTGCATCTTTCGTGTTAACAAAAGAGCACCATAGTCCCTGACCTATCGCGGCGGCAGGTATCTTACCATCTTTATAAGATCATAAAAAATGCGGTGAGACTATTTCCCAAATTGTTCCCGGAGAAAATGCTGCGAGCCAGCAGTGAGAGGCATGAAATCCTCTAAGCGTACCAGCAAGTGAGTCATTAGTGATTATCACAAGTGAATTAACAAAGCTTTGTTACTGAATACGTCAATGCATATCTAAGTGAAATGGCTATGTCCTGTGCTGGTGGGACCCGCCACGGTGGTCTAGTGGTTATGGTGCTCGACTGCTGACCCGCAGGTCGCGGGATCGAATCCCGGCGGCGGCGGCGGCGGCCGCATTTTCGATGGAGGCGAAAATGCTTGAGGCCCGTGTGCTTAGATTTAGGTGCACGTTAAAGAACCCCAGGTGGTCGAAATTTCCGGAGCCCTCCACTACGGCGTCTCTCATAATCATATGGTGGTTTTGGGACGTTAAACTTCAGATATTTTTATTATTATTATTATTATTATTATTATCCTGTGCTGGTGGAGCGCAACACCAAGTAGTGGCTTCTGATGCTGCAACGAGGAGCTCCCGAACACACAGACAAGTAGTCCTCAGACACCCCTGAGTAATCCAACTGGCTGTTCAATTTCAGGAGGGACTACAAGTTCAAGCTCTCAAAGACAACATGAAATAGGTAGGTTAGGTGGGTTAGGTTTCCAACAATTTATTCAACATCTACGTTAATTTTTATTTTAAGACAGGTAAGCATCAACTAAATCATCTGATTGTTCAATTTCAGGAGGAACTGCAAGTTCAGGCTCTCAAGGGCAACAACAAGTAGGTAGGTTAGGTTCCCAACAATTGATACAATATCTATGGTAATTTTTATTTCAAACCAGATAAGCACCAATCTAAATGTTCTGATTCTTCAATTTCAGGAGGGACCACAGGTTCAAGCTCACAAAGTCAACAGCAGGAAGTAGGTAGGTTAGGTTTCCAACAATTAGTTCAATATCTATGTTAATTTTTATTTTAAGCCAGATGAGCATCAACTAAATGATCTAATTGTTCAATTTCAGGAGGAACTACAAGTTCAAGTTCTCAAGGAGTGCAACAGGAAACAGGTAGATTAGGTTTCCGACAGTTTATTGAATATTTATTTTATTACTATTTTAAGCACCACTATATTCATTTCATTAAATGGTATAATGTCACGGCTGGGCCGCCTGCGGGTTTCTTACCCGTAAAAACACGGGCAGCAGATAATCTAGTCGATAATTAAGAGGAAAAAATTGAAGGACACTTTGTACATTCCAAAGTGTGTTCGGCGAAAGCGTGTGGCCCTTCCACTGACGGAAAGACTGAATTGAATTGAATTTATTTCTCCTGTTTACAACAGAAAGGAAGCAGAAGCTAAAGGCCATGTGGCCTGACAAAGGCTTCTGCTCCTGCAACAGCTCGGCACGCAGGCCGTACGTAGTACACAAATCAATACAAGATATACTGTACGTACAGATTTAACTTAAATAGTCACAAAAAGAAAACATCATGTGTACACACAAAAAAGTACAAAAAAGTGAAAAAAAGGCGACAGTCGCTAAAAAAAACGTCATGTATACAGGAAAACTTAGAAATATTCCACATAATACAATCAAAGAACGTTTTCACCTCGACAACTAAGACCTGAAAACGAGACAAAGAAATTGACAATATACAGCGCACTTTTGTCAAACAAACTGAATGTTGTGTGAAATGAGAAATGTTTTGAACGCTTCATTCGAACCTTCCATAACTTCGTCGTGGAATTCGCGTAGTCTATTAAGTAGTGAAGGCGCTTGCTAACTGTGTAACTGTTTCCCGTAATTCGTTCTTATTTTTGGTGTTGTGAAATGGTGTTGTCGAAAGCTGTAGCGCGGATTAGAGGGTGCATTTATAACATAATGTGTTCTGTTTGACGAACGGAAAGATGGACGGAAAGACCGACGGACGGACAGACGGGCGGATGGACAGACGGACATCCGGATGGACGGAAGGACAGACGGACAGAAGGACGGACGGACAGACGGACATCCGGACGGACGGACGGACGGACATCCGGACGGACATCCGGACGGTCGGACATCCGGACGGACGGACGGACGGACAGACATCCGGATGGACGGACGGACAGACATCCGGATGGACGGACGGACAGACGGACATCCAGACGGACGGACAGACGGACATCCGGACGGACGGACAGACGGACATCCGGACGGACGGACGGACGGACATCCGGATGGACGGACGGACGGACATCCGGATGGACGGACGGACAGACGGACAGACGGACATCCGGATGGACGGACAGACGGACATCCGGACGGACGGGCGGACAGACGGACATCCGGACGGACGGACAGACGGACGGACATCCGGACGGGCATCCAAACGGGCGGACGGACATCCGGACGGATGGAAGGACGGACATCCGGACAGACGGACATCCGGACGGACGGACAAACGGAGATCCAAACGGATGGACGCACGGACAGACGGACATCCGGACGGACAGACGGACATCCGGATGGACGGACGGACGGACATCCGGACGGACGGACATCCGGACGGACGGACGGACGGACAGACGGACATCCGGATGGACGGACGGACAGACGGACATCCGGACGGACGGGCGGACAGACGGACATCCGGACGGACGGACGGACAGACGGACATCCGGACGGACGGGCGGACAGACGGACATCCGGACGGGCATCCAAACGGGCGGACGGACATCCGAACGGATGGAAGGACGGACATCCGGACAGACGGACATCCGGACGGACGGACAAACGGAGATCCAAACGGACGGATGCACGGACAGACGGACATCCGGATGGACGGACGGAAGGACGGACGGACATCCGGACGGACGGACGGACAGACGGACATCCGGATGGACGGACGGACAGACGGACATCCGGACGGACGGACGGACGCCGGAGGGACGGACACCGGACGGACGGACACCGGACGGACGTGAGCATGAGACATTAAAGGCTTTCGCCTTAAAAGTAGACTTAGCAGATAACGACGTAAGAAGTACGCATAACCGATGGTCGCTAGGAATGGATGAATGGATACGCAGAGACGGAAACTGCGATCAAGGGGACCAAAGGGTTACGTGAAGCGAGTTAATTAAAAAATATGGAAGCATAAAACTGAATCTGCCAATGTCGAAATAATACTTGGGTAATCCGCTTTTTATTTTCCTCTGCTGCTCTCTGCCGTCTTGGTAGGCTTTTGATAGGCGCCGGGACAAGCGGGATTGCCAGAATGAAAGCATCCAAGATGAAGGGGTGTTTCGCGTCTTCTGCGCTATGGCAAGGGCACATGCACCGGGCGCAGTGAAAAAGGCGGATTAGTCCTCATGTAGCCTCCTCTGCATTTTCGTGTTATTTTTTTTTTCCGAGTTTTATATTTGCTTATTCCTTAAGGCGAAAGCGCTGTCTCGTAGAGTGGCCCCTTGAATGAAGCACGACAAGCGAATAAAGTGGCAGAAAGATTAACACGACTTATGTCACCAATTAGGTCACTATGTAAATTCATCATATCACGTCATAACTATGCCACAGACCTCATAAACTTACGTCACCTGATGACGCTTGATGGTATCATCACATGGTATCATCACTGTGTTAAAAATTGAAGGACACTTTGTACATTCCTGTTCGGCGAAAGCGTGTGGCCATTCCACTGATTATGCCATGTCTTTTTTCTTTTACACTCTCAGTGGGATAAGACACAAACCGAATGGGTGCGTGTTTTCTGCTTAAATTTTCTACCGCGAATCGCAGCGAGACGAGAGACTCATCTTCCTCCGTTCGCATGCGTTAGTATTTTCTCGCGCTTTGCGCATCGTGCAAACGCCATCCGCGTTCGAGCTCTTAAATTGACGGACCCTTTGTAAATTGGAAAGTGTATTCCGTGAACGCCTGGGTCCATTGAGACGGCGTCGGTCAGAATGATTGCAAACTCTGGGCATAGCGACGCTACGCAAGCAAAGCGCGAGCGCTGTAGAGTCCGACGCTACCGGCGTCCGTCTGCGCATCCCGGCGGCCACCTGGCTCCGTGCCAGAGCTTGGATGGACGGATGGACGGACGGACGGACGGACGGACGGACGGACGGATGGATGGATGGATGGACGGACGGACGGACGGACGGACGGACGAACAGACAGACAGACAGACAGACAGACAGACAGACAGACAGACAGACAGACAGACGGACGGACGGACGGACGGACAGACGGACGGACGGACGGAACGCCGGACGGAGGTCGGACGGACACCGGACGCACGTGAGCATGAGACATTAAAGGCTTTCGCAATAAAGATTACACCATCTCCCGCTAAAGGGAACCATGTTTAGATGCGAAGCAGCGGGCGCTAACGCTTACACTGGCGGCGGCGTTGACGCTGGTGTCCATCGCAGCGTTGCACAGGAGAGAAACCTCGGTGGCGCAAAGCACGCAGTGATGGACCGGTGTTTCCTACTGGAACATCCCAATCGCTGCTAATGGGCAATGAGAGACAGAAGACTCGGACTGGACACAGAGACCCGCAGTCCGCTTTTAGTTAACGCGCACGCTGCGAATCTTTTATCGTTCGGCTACACACAGGAGAAATCTCCCACCGGCACCACCTTGCAGGTCAAAATCCATTGCCATATATACGGGGTGGCCAGTGAACGGTTGTGCAGCGCGAGCAGTCGGTATTAAGGCGAAAGCCTTTAATGTCTCATTCTCACGTCCGTCCGTTGTCCGTCCGTCCGGTGTCCGTCCGTCCACATCCCCACTGCGCATGCGCCAACCCTTTAAAAAAATAAAAATAAAAACCTCCTGTTGTAAAGTGACGTCAGTCCCGATCGAACTGCTCGGCACGTGCTGGTGGCGCATACACCTTTTTGTTTGCTCTCTCCCCTCCTTCCCCCCTTCCCCCCCTTCAGTTGCTATTTATACGCTTCCAAGTGGGAGGAATAAACGATTACGTTTTCGCCTGTCAACTGCATGGTGTCATACTTAGTACACACGTCGCGTGTGTCGGAACTATGTAACACCTCCTCTCCACCTCTCTCTCCTCTAGGCATCCCTCCCCGCGGAGGCCACACCCTCACTGCGCATGCGCGTCCCCTCCGTCTCTCCACTCCTACGCTCCCCCCCTTTCTTCCCTCCTACGCTCCCCCCTCTCTCCACTAGGCATCCCTGCCCGCGGCGTCCACACCCCCCACTGCACATGCGCGTCTTCCCCTCTCCAACGCTCCCCCCTCTCTCGCCTCGCGACGCCGACGCAGGCAGCGTCTGCTAGCGATTTTCTTGGTTAAAAATACCGACTGCACCGACTAAGCTATAACTAACCTATGCGATAAAATTTGTGCGATTGTGCAATGGCGTCCCATCACAGCCTACAAGGAGCAATCGCAACTTTCATGAGTAATTCTAACTCTGATCTTTGTAGGGTTCGATTTTGATTGATTTATTTATTTAAACATACTGCGGACCAACAATCTGGTCCAGGCAGGAGTGGCAAAAGAAAACATCAAGTGAATTGTTACAGCAAAAATAAGAATACACGACTCTGTTGCAAAGAAAAGAACACAATCATCAGTACGCTAAGAGAGGCATCACGTCTGTGAAACAACAAGATTACGACAAGTGGGAACGCTAGTCACCAACAAAGTACGCCAAAAGAGGCATCGCGTCTGTGAAAGAACATTACAACATATTGGAACGCTAGACACCAAAGAGATAATTTTTCTAGTGACGTAGCAAAATTTTCACTAGTAAAAATCTCCTGAGGCAGTAAATTCCAATATGCGACTGTTCTAGGAAAGTAACTGTGTTTGTAAGCATTAGTTCGTGCAAATATCGGCGCCAATGATCGGTCATACTTATTACGGTTTATCCTAGCAGTAGCTGGCTGGACACAACATGGTACATTTATTGTAGTTTTTCCCGAGATAATTTTGTGTAAAAACGTTAAACGGCTCAGCTTTCTTCTTGTTTCTAACAAGGGAATCTTGTGTAACTGCATTAATGTACTAATCGAGTCGAGTCTTCTATACTTGTTAAAAATAAATCTGATTGCTTTACGTTGTACTTTTTCAGTAAGCATAATGTCCTTTTTCTCGTAAAAGGATCCCACATGACTGCAGCATATTCGAGCTTAGTTAAAATGAAAATGGTGAATGTATGCGTTGCAAGGTGATCATGGCCTAAAATGACCAATTTTTTGCACCTTCCACAAGATCGCTAATGAAGAATCGTTAGGGCAGCGTTACAATTTTGACCAATGAAAATTTATTTTGCACAGGATCTCATCAACATAACTTGCAAAGTGCCACAGGAAGCAGTTCTCAAGCAACCGTTCAAGTATCTGGTTCTCACATGGGCGGAGCCCAGCAAGGCACTTCATCGATCTGGAATGAAGTCTCTGGTACACATATTTCAACGACGCCAGGACATGGAAACTGTGAGTATAATGTACTAAATTTTGTTTACACTTCTGGAAAGTCGAAGTCGCTTGTAAGTTCTGTCATTTTACACTGGTCATCAGCATCAACTGACATATCTAGCCGGACATTATACTCAACTAAACGTTCCACCGTTACTTAATATAGCATGCGCAGAATCAGTGGACATATAGAAAAACAAGATCCTTATACCCGCAGCTCATAATTTATCAATTAAATATTTCTGTTTCACATTCAAGACGTCGCAATATCGCTCACTTCAGCACTTTTAATTCAGTTGTAAGAGTTTTCGTAGGGAGCACTGGCGGCTATCACGGTAACTTGGTTAACGTTACCGGAACGTGGCATCGGTTTTGCATTTATTCGAAAAGCGGATGTCTAGTACCGGCTTTGTAACTGGAAGGAGGCATTGTTCTTTCATTAATCTGTTGCCTTCCTAATAATCTGTTGACTTGCTATTCAAGCAAAACTGTGAATTCATTATTTCTGAAATTTGGGCAAATTCGCAAGAAAAGATAGGTTTCCTCCTACGTGCCCCCCTAAAAAAATACACCAGGAAAGTTGGCAGGAGAAGAGCTAGAATCGCGATAAACGGTTATTCTCGATAAACAAACATTTTCAATTTTAAGTTAAAATTAATGACCAAATGCTGTTAACACCAGTGCGCGAGCGAGCTCAAATATAAAATTTCTATGTGTTTTTCAGGCCCAGTATTGACGATAAGAAGATCGTCCGGCAGCGTGCAACCATTCACCGCCACGAATAATGTAACAGTACATATGGACTCGACTCGTAGTGCCAGCTTAAGGCAAAAATTGTGCTGACAGGAAGATTTTTCGTAGCGCGCATACACTGCAGCACAAAAATGAAGACACACACAGGGCGCTGTGTGTCTATATGTGCGTCTATATTAGCGCTCTGTGTGTCAATATGTGCATTCATTTTGTCCTGTCGTGTATGTGCGCTACAAAGGAACCTACTTAAGATGTGCTACCAACAAGCCCGCATCGCATCCCTCCAAACTGGAGGACCCACAATTTGTTTTCCCTATGAAATGGACAATGTAATGCCAGAACTTCTGATGAGAAGTCAGGGCATGTCTCCGGTTCTACATGCCCACATGTTTTGTTTCTCTTCAGTCAGTGAAATACTACTCATTTTGTCTACCTTTCCCGGAGCTTATAGCGTACATGGGCGACTATGACCACTGCTACTGGTTTTCTTTTATATGCAAAATGGCGGTCCTATTAAGAATAAGCGTTAGACTGAAAACAGTGCCAGTCATTCGTACGAGTGTGTTAACTATATTAATTTCGTTTCTTTGATGAGAGCCTCAAAACTGTCTTTTGCGCTTGTCAAATGGTTGTTCACGTACATTTTACGATTGCAGATGGAGCTTGCCGGGCAGCGTTGCAAACTGCCTACTGTTTGTTTGACGTATATGCGATGTACGCCTACGACCCCTTCGCAGGAGCTTGCTTCATGATATACGACTGTTCTCTCCACGGAAATAAGTTCCCTACTTTAAAAGCATGCAAACAAGCTTGCGTGCGACGTAAGTAAAGATGAATATACGGAGAAACGTTTTTTACATATATACCAAAGGTATTCAACCATTGCCTCGGTCATGAATCGTTTACGCAGTTAAGAACGGGCTTGAATGCATTGCAGCATGAAGGGGATGTTGGCATTCATCTGTTTCACCAGCTCTAAGCAACTTGTTTCAAATACGGACTTGTTTTAAATACAAAGTCATCAGAAAGTGTGCATATCTTTGCACTACAAACCGGTGAATGCCATATTTCCCTTTCATAGCCCTTGCTCCTCTTGGCGGAATTCTGCGGAAGTTATTTGCCGATATTCAGTTTGCAAGGCGGCACGTGATCAGCTGCTATAGCTGTTATGCTCTCTAGCGTGTTGATATATTATTCTTGTTTATTCTGTAACACCATGTACGTAAAAATGTCCAATGGCAAAAATGCGTCGCATTATAGACCTTTCTCGGCGCATACAATTTTATGCACACCTTTTAGAAGATATGAGGCGAGAAAATGCTATTTAACCTTCGTAAATATTACGTAAAAGCACAGGCATTATATTTCGGGGATCTACAAATAAATAACAATATCATGTGCGCCATGCTTTTCCAAATTGCTATTGGCATGAATCATCTGGGTGTGGGCTTATCATTTTGTAAAGCATTGTGTAGAACCTATTTCGAACTTGCAATATCTGCTGTTGGTAACAAAGTTTCCTTATAGCTTGTTCGTACTGAATAGGCGTGTGCGTTAATTTAGTGCAGCATTTAGAAAAAGTACTCGCAGGTGATTAGATTACATGGATTCTACGATTGCTTACAAAGAAGTCTATTTCACTATACTCTATTATTTGGTTAGTAAGCTTTGCATTAGTAGAAGGACTGCTTAGTCGATTGGCCCAACTCGTATGCCACGACCGAGGATTGGCTCTTAGGCTTGTCGAGCAGTAGTACCTGCCACAGTGTAAAGTTTTCGCAAATTGTAACGGTGTACAAAGTATAAGCGTAACTTCAGGCGAACAAAAGCGTTTAGAAATCACATACATGCTTGCTGTTGTAGGTATTCACCAAGCTGGCGAACAAGTTTGAAAGTTAAAATTGTTGCACCAGTGTTTTGGCGAAATGAGGAAGAAAGTGGGGTGGTGGTGCTTATAACGCAGGATCACAGGAACTGGGTAATGATATCGTGAGTCAGTCCGGATTACAGTGTTCCAATGCAAAACACAGCAGGCCACCTTTTTGACGCCATGACTCAGACATTCTGACAGTCGATTCCGATTGCTTACCTAATTGTACGCCACGCACATCTGCGCATAAAGAAACACTTTTCGGCTCGGGGAGCTCGAAGCAAGTTATGATGACGCAGTTACCTTTTAGGAGTATGCAAATTTTATAGTTCAAAATCCGTATTTTTCAAACCTAAGATATATAGAAAAGACGTGGCGTTTCTACTTGCCCACGGCGGTACCATCGCCTGGTTATTTCAAGAAATAACTGATTGCTGAATAACCTAATGCAGGCGTGAACGAAAAACCTGTCATGCATCAGATAACGTAAGGGACGTTTTCTTTTACAGTATGAGCTCTAAATGCTTACATAGAATCTTGTACGCTCGAGAATATCCAGCATTGATTTTGGCGGCTCCGAACTGCATGCAACCGGGATTTATTCGTGAGATCGAAGACCATCAAGCTTACATAATAAATATCCATGTTGTGCACGCAGGAGTAAAATACCCACGTCTTACGCCTGCTGACCAACAAAAAATTCTTAATTTGACCCGCCCCTCGCCGTCGACTGGGCAGTCTGCGATCACCGGAACACAAATTCTACAGTTGCCAGCTGGTGAGTGACAACAGACCACGCTTAATAGTGATCATATATAAGTACTTCATTATGTGCTAGCTGAGTAAAATGTACACACACGAAGCTCAAATAATTGCAAGAATAACATGGCCATCCGTAATAACCTGCCAGAAAGCAAAAGCTTCAGCATTTTTTTATATTTGGAAAATTGAATAAAACACCCAACCACACTGCTTGTTTTAATGCAATTTTTCTAAAAAGATATGTCTGAGATTTTACTGCTTTTGATGAGGTAATTAGAGTTTATTGTAATGAAAAGCCAAGCATGTTGACACTAAACACGACAGATTATGTGACTTCTAAGTGCGAAGCATGTTTTTTGTGAACCTAAAGCACTTTGAGTGTTTTCATCTACGCATCTGTCTATCTAGCCGCCTACGTCGAGGCGCTCTCCTGGTCGTCTCCTTAACTTCACAGATACCAAAGTTGGCATGGGAGGACATTACTGCACGATGGAACGCGATGAACAGGTCATTACACCAAATGCATGAAACACTTGACGCGTACGTCATGAAACCCTGTCCTTCAATCATGTGGGACACATACCCGCATACCACGGCGCACGGAATGCGGGTATAAGCCACAGGTGGTTAACAGTTTGTATCAAACCAGGAGCGGTGATGGCAGAACTTCAAAAATCTTTAAGCGATCACGCTATGCAGCTTGTGTGGCAGGAAACGCCAGTGCTTGAAATAGCTTACTAGAAAAACCCGACATTGGCGTCATATTGCACCAATGCCAACTGCGGGTACCGTGTTCACTATCGGCTTTTGATAACATTGTAATAAACATCACATTTAACTCCTGGGACTCGCCAAGCTATGGTCACCCATTGCACGACCCGGAGAAATGCGTTCGAAACCGCGTCTTCTGATATGCACCGTAGGTTGGAGTTCATTTCGATAAAACTGACGTTTGTGTTCGTATGTGAATATGGTCGTTACTTCCGTCTAGGTACCCCTTTGGCGTCAATGTAGTCGGTGTGCCTAATAAACCCATGATCAATCCCGCAGCCGGTGGGAGCGGGGTTCCAAGGAGCCCACCATTCCTCCCATGCTGTTGCTTCATGAAATAGGCACTTTCCCTGAAAATAGCTGCTTTCCTCAAGCAGTCAAGGACTTCAGCAAGTGTTTCCGCATCCCTCGGGGAAGAAAAAAACGCCTCGCTATGGGCCTGCCCGCAATATACCCATAATTACTCAGAATGCACAAAGAAGCCGGTCGAATTCACAACGCTTAACTCAAATTAATAAAAAAAGTGCAGTAGAGGTCCACTACTCGTCAAATGCTTCGCATGACATTGACTCTATTGCATCTCGCCGCTGAAGTGTGGGAGCTGGCCGAGAATGGTGTGGACGTACGGAGAAAAACTTTGGTTTATTTACATTAGAGAATTAGAGTAAAAGAATATGATGAGATGACTTTAGAGACACATCGCTTCGGTCGGCAGCAACTCGTACGCTGCGGACCTCGGCCAAGAGAAGACGACCTCTCTGTTAATGGTTATCCTCATTATAAAGTCTTAAATCGCGTCACTTCCAGGGAATCACGAACTGGGGCGAGTGATGTCATGTTCGTCCAATCGGCAGTCCCAAACAGATGGCGTCACTTTCAACCAATGGGAGACCCAGGGCCGTGTTGCCGGGGGACTGCACTCCTTGCGGCGTTGATGCACTGTTGCGCAAGCACGCACCTGGAGATGGCAATGCAAGCTTGCATCATGTTGCACCACGGCGAGGCCATCGTCCCCGGGTCGACGAACGTGGAATATGAACCACCTCGGCTCCGGTGCGAAGGCGTCGCTCAGAGGATGACTCACAATGCCAGGCCTCTGGGGAAATGTCGCACTTATGCGCTGAAAAAGCCGAACACTGAAATGGTGCGCAGTCCGTATCTAACGACTCCCAGAATGACTTGGATCTGCCGAATTTTTTTCCTTATCCAGGAAATGACCTGATTGATTCAGACTGCGCAGACTCCCTGAACAGCGTTGGTTCATTGTCCCTCCACTTAACCAAATTGCAGAAAAAAAGCGACAGCAGAGTTTCATATGTTTACCCGACAGGAACAGGAAATGAATACTAATGCGTGCATTGGATCGAACCAAGGACCCGTTGAAGAACCTACGCAGTGATACACTTAACGGCAAGTTATTCCTGAGTGCTGATCTAGCTGACGAGTTCTTTTATGTTACAGTCCGTAATAAACTGGAAATGACGGGCTCAAAATTTTAAGGAAAGTTATACTTTTTAAGACCATTTTGGTGTTTACACCATATATAAAAATATCCTAGGTTCCACGCATGCACAAACGGACATTTGTATGAGGTCACTGCTAATAGTACACTGGTTCCGCAGTACTCCCATTGACTTTGTTGATGGTATTTCTAGCTCTCCCATATTAAATGTTCATAGATCACTACCGCGGAACAAACACTGGACATAGATATTATGAAACGTGCAGCTTAAGCTTTACAACATATGCCTGTTTAACGCCGTTTGTCCAGGTGCACCAGTACTGCCGGGAAGCGCGCAAGTGTCCGTTTCGCAAGGAAAGTTGAGCACCTCTACGCAACAACAAGCTACCTCTTCGCAGTCTACATTGATTACTTCGCAAGAAACAGGAGGTATCCAAATACGAAAAGGTTATCGCGCTTCGCCTTTTGTGCGCGCTCTCAAGCGCGTGAATTTTGTAATTTAAGCCGTACATGTGCAATGCGGGCTGTTAGACTTTGTAATGCAAAATTTTATCACCCCTACATGCACCTTCCCTCTGTCGTAGTCAGAAAGCATCATGAGTAGGATATTTTAGATAATATGCCTCAATGGAAGTTAGTTAAAAAAATTTACACCTTTTTGCAGCATCGTTATTATATTTCAATTGTCTGATGTGGTCGCCACAAGTTTTTCATAATACTATTCATGAAAGGCTGAACTAACTGTCACCGAATGGACTGAAGTAAACTGCGAATATATTTAATACTATGTTCGCACGAATGGGAAGTGCGTGGGCTCCAATTCACAAAATACTATGTTTTTAGACAAGAACAATTTCGCGAATGGAATTTGCAATGCATGACAATATTAACTTAAATGGCAAGTTCTGTTTTTCGCAGTAGTTACATTTCTCTTTGTTCTATGCATAAAACTCAACAACTGGTAATCAGTGAGCAGCAGCAGACCGAAAATTTTGGTATAGAAATCATTCGCCACAATAGCTACGCATTTCTATACAACTACGTTGGAACACATTCGCTTCAAAATCACTATTGTTCCCAAGGGAATATATTGACAAGTATAAACGATACTTTTGAAAGTATGAATATTGCTTGAACAGTACGTGTCAGGTGAAGCGCGCGTGGTTCTGTCAACACGCGATACTTCTGTGAAAGGTAAAAAAGAACTATTTAATAGCATAACTGTGATTTTTCATTTATTTTTTTCTAAGTTTTAAACTGTCGCTTAGACTTTATATAACACTTGCCTACCGCAAGATGTGCAAGTGAACCTTGAATTGTGTCTCATGGCTCAGATTTATGACTTTGAAGTGCGGGACGCTTACGTTATTTTCATAAGGTTGCAGTACACGACAACATATATCTGCTGAAAGTCGGTGGAAGCGAAATTCGAGTTCCCCTACAGTGCACTTGATATAATCTGGCTATATTTGACTTCATGTCAAAATAATAGCCTAAGTTCTGTTAGCACTTCCTAAAGGTGCCTTAAAGGTTACTTAAATATAGTATTGTCTTACTTGTTATACATCAGGCTAGTTGGAGATGTCCTTTTCGCTTTGACTGAGAATTTTAGATCGTTCTAGTTGTCTACTCTAAAATCCCGAGCAAGTACCTTCTTCCCCTTTCCCACAGGTCTGAAATATGCGCCAATCACTGGTCATCCCCATCTCGCCCACATCACCCTCATCTCCCAGCATTTGTTTTTGAGTACTCTCACACTGACGTGCCGCGGGCTTAAATTCTGAGTTGTCAAAAAATTTCGGACATGTACACAACGTCGTTTTTCTCTTCTCATAGTACATAATATTTCACACGGCGATTCCCTCCTTTTCAATAGAAACAGGGAATGCATGCGTGTTCATTGAACCATTTCCTTAGAAGCACACGTGTACATTCTTCTTAGAGGCTCTTCCGTCGCCATCTTGAATTTATTCCGTTGACAAAACGAGCCCCTCCCCCCCCCCCCCCCACCCTCAAAAAATGTCCGACTATCTTTCACTGTACAGGAAGTGTTTGCACGGGATTTTACGGTAATTAATTGCAAGAGAAATAAGTCATACATTTTGATGTATTCATGCGAATTTTTTCGCCGCCCCACATGTTTTCTCAGTGGTATAATAATTAGAGCCCTATTTATGCGTGTCATATGTACGCTCAGGACAGCAATCACTGACAGGCCCCACAGAGGGAGGCAAGCAGGTTTCCGGTCAGGGACAAATTAGCGCCGGTCAAGCGACCACGCAGCAGTCGACAGTTGGTGGAGGAGTTTTAGTGACCAAGATAACTGATGTTCACCCGGCACAAGGTGAGTGATATGCGTCAAATGCTGCTGACTTTCATGGTATTATCGGTTATGCTGCCGTTGCTATGTCACTGTAACAGAGTTCTGATATTACTAGAACCTTGAAACGTAGTGTTCAGTCTGGCACAAAATGTACAGTACCGCTTTTAGGATAGCGAACCATTTAATGCTATGTTGATGAGGTTCTCTGGCTACAATGATGGTAAGCTTTCGTAAACTTTCAGTCCTTGCAAGTTAAGCCGGCTCTGCGAAAACACTGCACTAGACATGTGACAGGAAATATTGAATTAGTCTGAGCAAACACCAATTTCTTGGGAATACTAATGATAACTAACAGACAGTAATGCCAAGGAAAGTATATACGGGATGTTGTTTATTGTAATTATGATGCAAATGGGAAAAAAGTAAAGTGGACAAAAAGATAACTTGCCGTCGGCAGTCACCAGACTGTCCACACTTTTCGTGCACCTTACTTTCTTAACATTTATGTCATAATTACTACAAATAACATCTCCTATATTTCCTTGACTTTATTGTCATTAGTTCTTGTTATTTATTGTGTCTAAAATAGCAAAAGAGCCCTTGAAAATTCTCGCTCTTCCTTTTTTTTGGCAAGTAACAAAAGCGTTTACCAAGAACAAATCTGTTTAAAAAATATGCCAAAACTTAGCCCCCCCCCCCCACTAGGGGGAAACAAAATTTTGGTTTGTCAATATTTGCACGACAATTATTCTGCTATACATAAATAGAAACATTGTTTCAGCAATATTGTCGGAACTGAACAATGTCAAAATATGAAAAGCTTTAATTATACATGCATATGAACCATCACTTTTATAAATCATATAGCGTGTGTTGACAAACCTTATATAAAAACCTATTTTGAAATAATAGATGTAATGCATAATGGAAGCAACAGATAAAGGCAGTATTTACGAGCGAAAAAGTATTACACATAAACTAACGCAAGGCCTTGTTAGGTTGCTTATTATTAGCAAGAAAATGCCCAATTGCAAAGAAATCTGGACAACAGAAAAAGTTGAAACTCTTCATTTAGTACAGTTGAGGAAATATAAACAGCGTGATATTTTACGGGCATATTTTTCGTCAGCTACTATGTGGTCAAACCCGAAAAGACATTTTCTCAAAAGCTGATTCTTGCTTAGAGGTTCAACTATAATACGACGTGTGAAAGTTGCAGCCGCCATGACAATACCAGAAATGTATCTCTGTTTACAAATGACGAGGTATGTACGTCACGCTCTTTTAAAGCAACTGAACTTCGGAAGCATGAAAGTCAAGCGCTCCAAAGAAATAATCTCGTGCTGCCCACAGCGTTGAAGGAACCATTGCGGAAGCGATAAATTTGTTAGATGTCTTAGTGTTCACAAATTTAGTTGAGTGCTGACAATAGATTTACAGACACACCGTGTATAGCTGCGAAATTTGGAATAGTTTATTCAAGCTGCTGTAAATAACAATATTTCGTTAAAAAAAGAGTTTAAAAAGATATTTGCGCTCTTGTTAGTTCATGATGTCTAACACTAAGCATTTCTGTGTTTTTATAATTAAATTCTGATTGTTATGCAACTGATGATATTTATCTACTAAATTTCATGCAAAGTGTACAGCACCACGTCATTATTCATCACTGAAACTTAATTAATTGTACACGTGATATGGTGGAGGATGACACCTGATCTTCATTAGGTGCGCAAACCGCAGATATGTGTCCTTCTCAACATTAAGGCGATTACGCCTATTTATGTTGAATTAATATCTAATCAAATACGCCCACTTAATACACCATAGCCCATAAAATCTACTGTTGATGCTTGGCGGGTTTTATAGCTTTCATTCCTTTGGTATCATGTCATTATTTTTAGCTTTTTTAGCTATCAACATTTTTTCCTGCTTAGCACGTTTCGTTCCTTTCTGTAGTCATATCCCATGTGCGATGTTTCAAACTTGATGGATAAACGTCTGCATTGAGTGAATTCCTCTATGAGATTCTGGCATATATCCTTGATGAACCAACAAAAAAAAACAGAAAAATATTGAAATAACTGAGCGCAGCATGCAGTAACAATATGGTTTACACATGATGTCTACATGCGCACGATACAATTAATTGCATATTCTTTACAAAACACTTATCCGAAAGAAAGCCAAAAATTATTTTGTTCACTGCCAGAAACACAACGAAAAAGAGAACCACAGCTGAATACAAAGACACTTTGTTCCATGTGAGGCTTCTCCGAACAGACAACTAAATAATCCCTTAAGTTCAGCACGAAACCACTGTAAAACTACGGTATGCATGTTAACGCTAATGTTCCCGACGGCTGTTCACTTGGACATAGTATTATCAGAAGTGTTTGCATAGTGTCACAATCATTACCGGGACGGCATGACCGTTGGTGTCAAAGCGCCTTGTGCTCCTCATAAAATCATCACTCTCCACCTGCCTTAGTTCGTAGACCTTGCTGGATTAAATGTTACCTTAATGTTACTGTTTACAAAAGCTGTCGTACTCTTACTTATCAGGTAATTATTCTATATTGCCGCAGAAAAACATGAAATGGACAAAGCGGTCGCAATGGACGAAGAATGGTTCAACCAACAAGGCAAAGCAAGCACTCTGGAAGAACAACAAAAGATTCTTAAGAAGCTGAAACTACCCTCTGTAAAAGTGTCAAAACCAAAATTACCTCCATACGGTAAGTCAATTTCATGCTACTTATCACTAAAAATGTTTTGCTAGATTGTGATATCTAAGTTGAGCAGGCAGGATGACATTTATGTGAGTTCGCAAAAAAAAACACTACTTATTATAAATTTAAGCTACATTCCACCTACTTTCTTCCTGTTACTTTCTCCCTGGTCGTTTGCGGGGAGAAAACAGAGGGCGGCGGCAATATCTTACCAGGTGTGTTAGAAAAGTAATGAGACGGGCAACACTGCGGGCGATCTGGCAACGTTTTGTCTACTAGCCTGTGCTAGACCGGTTTGTTTATCCCTTCCACTTCCTAAGTCCTAGTTACAACCCCGTACAGCTAGCACAGTAGTTTTTCAAGCGCCATAAGTGAAGTTGTCTGTTACAGAAATGGAGAATAGGAATGTATAGCAGCCTTGTGCCGTAAAGCTTTGTGTTAAACATGCTGAATCCGCAAAAGTGAACGACGTTGGGCCTGTTGGTATTGCATAAGGAAAGGAAAAACAGCGCTTAAAAGACGGGGACAAGTAAAGAACGACAAACGATGTGCTACGATATGTTTTTGCTTTCGTTGGTGAATCCGCAAGTGTTACTTTTGAAAAGTTGAAACAAGCGTATGGGGAAGATTGTTTTCCAAGAGCGCAAGATTTCCGCTGGCACAAATAAGTTTTAGAAGGCCGAGAAAACTTTGAAAATGAACCTCGCACAGGGAGACCTGACACTTTAGAGACTGACGAAAACGTTGAACGTGTGAGGACGCTTGGGAGATAAGACCGTCGTTTAACAATAAGGATGATACTGAAGAGCAAAATTTTGACACTTTCACCGTACATCAAATTTTAGCTAACGATTTGAATATGCGAAAGATTTGTGCCAAAGTGGTGACGACATCCTCACAACTGAACAGAAGAACAATTGATAAAACGTGTGCGCTATCTTCTTGAGAAGATTGGCAGTGACCAAGACATCCTCAATTGTGTGATCACAAGTGATGAATCCTGGATATTTGAGTACAATTCTGAAACAATACGGCAAAGCAAAGAGTGGTGCACTCCGTGATTTCCTCGGCTGATGAAACGTCGAAAGAACAAATCAAAGATCAAGACCATGCTGATTTTGTTTTTCTTTGAGAGTAAGGGTGTCGTGCACACAGAACCTGTCCCACCAGTACAAACTGTGAACTAAGCGTTTTATAAAAGTGTCCTTGAAAGTCAAGAGCGATTCGTGTGCGACCAGACATTGCAGACAAGTGGATGCTTCATCATGACAATGCCCCGTGTCACACGGCCCTTTCCATCAGTGACTTTTTCACCTCAAAACGCATTACTGTTGTTCCTCAACCTCCCTATTCAGCTGATTTGAGTTAAAACATGTTCTCAAAGACGTCTTTTGTAACTCTGGAAAACATTCAAAAGACTGTGACCAACCAATAAAAAGCCACACCAGGTGAAAAATTTGAGCGCTGGTACCGAGAGTGGGAACTACTTTGAAGGGGAAAAAATTGTTGTTTGAAAAAGCTAAAAACTTCGGTAAGTACAAATTCATTCTCATTACTATTCTAACACACTTCGTATATACAGCAGGTCATTAGCTACATTCTTCACATTCGCCGGCCTATCTGAACGACGATGACTTTCATTCCCTGTCCCTAGGTGTTATTTTAGATGCGAAGCATCTTATAGCGGAGCTCAATCTGGTGGTGGTGCGCGCCCTGACCACCCTAACTGCGCATGCGCCTACTCTCTCTCCTACTCTCCTCCTTTACGCAGGCGTTCGGTCGCCTTCCCTCCTCTCCTCTCCCCGCGCTGCAGCCTGTACACCCACTCCCTCCTTTCCCTCCCACATTTCATATATAAGCGCGTGCGCTCGGTCGAGGAAGTCTCGTTTGAATCGTGCGGTCGCTCCGTCGGTTCCTGGTCGCTGCAGTTGTCTCGAAAGCCTTGCTACCCTCGCCGCAGACTCGCGTTGTCTCTCTGTAGCGGAAGCGGTAGCTCGACGCCGACGCTTGACTTCGACGGCCGAGTGAACGTAAACGGAAACTTGGCGTGCACCCCCCAATGCCGCTTCGCATCCTCTCATGGTTCCCTTTAGTGGGAGATTGTGTAATTTTTTTCTCTCTCCCTTTCTCTATCTAATTACAGCCCATATTGTCCAACCGCTGTGCAGGTAGCAAATCTGTTACTAGAATAAGTTTAACCTCCCTGTTTTTCCTTTTCGTGTCCCTCTCCCTTCAGTGCGCGTACCTGGAAGCCTCAATGTCAGCCGGTCCTGATCTCTATTTACTCCTTCAGAAAAAGTCGCAAAAATGCGACTGAAAAAGCAATTCTCTACACGATCATCTGCTCGCTAAATTCTCACAGGGTGAAATCGCTTCTCTCGGATTAACTTTCTTTACGCTTTACTGCATCAAAGGTACATACGACGTGTGAATAATTTAGTAATTACCAAAATAAAAACGCATACCCTGGAGTCGCGATCGAGCGTACATACATACATACATACATACATACATACATACATACATACATACATACATACATACATACATACATACATACATACATACATACATACATACATACATACAAGATAGGCCAGGCACGCGATTTCCTGCGGACGTAGCGGGAATCCCGAAGATGGGATTGGGGCAACGACTTCGCCGACTGCTGTGGCACAGCGCCATATGAACGCGACTCTGTCCAGCTACGCAATACACAATGCACGATCTCGAGAGATTATACGAGGAACAGAGCAGCGGCTCTTATCAGAGAGCTGCCATTATTCTCCTCGCCACCATCTTCGTTGCTGATTTTCTTGAATCGCTTGAGTGACTCTGCATATGTATAGTACTCGCGGATTGAAAGAGGACATTTCAGGGCTAAGTAAAGCACTTTCATTTCCGTCGTCTTCAGTTCTGGTCACATGCCGGCGTCATTTCGACTCAAAGGCGTAGATCAGAGCTAACATTAGATTTAGAGACCAGATTGTCGCGATAGCATGTGGTTATTCCGAGTAATTGCGCACGCCAGTTGTTATATTGAAAATTTTATGTCGCGTCTGAGTCAGTTAGTACACACACAAACACACACACAAACACACACACACACACACGCACACAGCAGCACCCGCACGCACAAAGACGCACACACACGCACAGAACAGACTCACACACGCACACATGGGGTGTTTGTGTGTTGCAGCAATATGCATCCACCAAATTCTCTATTTTTTATGCGCGAGCGCACGCACATCCCACAATATTTTTTTCTCGAATAATGCGCCTGATGAGGCTGGACGCCGCCTAAGTTTTCGCGAGCAGCCCGTATAAAACATCAAGGAGCGATCGATTGTAAAGATGGGCTCAAACCCGCGCTGAAGCCATTGCCTAAACCTATCCCCCCAATTTTCTACCACAAGAGACCTCATTCAAGGAAGGTAGCGTTATTTCCAGCACTATTCTTGGTAATTTATAGTTCATATTGTCATCATACATCCTTCCATCAAGCATGACCAGGTAGTAAGACTCAGTTCAAGGTGCACATAGCATGTTGTCAAACCTAAACTTACTCACGGGAACATTCTAAGCGTGAAATTTGGAGCGTATACACACTAAACGAATGCAGCCAGCAGCGATTTCAAAGACGTGCATAGCTCATTATATCTGTATTAAATATTTGTTGCAAAAACATGCTTTCAACTTTTATAATTTCTTCAGATCGGAAGTGCAGCATCACAGCACCGCCAGCGAGAACACAAGGTTGTCGTCGACGAAGGTGGTACTACAATAAGAAAACTAAGGAGTGCCTTCCGAGCTGCAGTAAATTGGCACCTTTCTCAAACAAAATAGCCTGCGATGGAGAGTGCCGATCTTGTGAGAAAATTTTGCTTTCTTTCAAAAGACTTGCTGTAGATCGAGTTTGGCTATACGTTGTCTTTGACGTTGTCATGGACGCTGTATTGGATGCTGCAATGCAAAATTTTTGTGTATACATAAGTGTCGTATCGCATATACGCATATCGCATAGCCACTTGTCGAGCAGTGTAAGTAGTGCTTGACTTGATAGCTGACATGAATTTGTAAGGAATCTCTGAAATGTGTAAAAAATGAATCTGTAAGAAGAATCGTTATATTAAGAAGAGCGTTGTAAACGACGTTAAGGAGGTCGTAGACTAAAATAATAAATTACAATAATATTTCCAGGTTCAGAGTATTTCGAATCCACTGAAACATGTATGCACGTAACAATAAAGGAACATAAAAAAACGTTGGAGAGAGAAAACATTGAAGAAACGCCGCTGCAATCATGCTTATACGTGTCGCAGTGAAAGAATATATTCCACCGTTAAAGAAACACACCTACCTTAACTTGAATACACTAACGCATCGCCACGGTGGTCCAGTGTGTATGGTGCTCGAGTGCTGACCCGCAGCTCACGGGATCGAATTTCGACCGTGGCGGCTGCGTTTACGTAGGAAGCGAGAATGCTCGAGGCCCGTGCACTTATTAGATGCACAAAAGAAGCCCAGGTGGCCGAAATTTCCGGAGAACTCCAACATGGCGGTTCATAACCACATCGTGGTTTTGGGACATTAAACCCCAGCAATTATTACATTCAATAAACTAACAGTAGTCCTACAACAATGTTCCCAAAAATTACGCTTTGTGCAGCATACAATGAAGGCAGCTTCATTATAGAGCATCATATGGTGTTACTGATCATTGCATAACTAAATTTCCACTCGGAATGCGCTATACGAACAAAAGAATGTGGATGGACGAAGCACACATGAAAGGCCTAACAGAAGGAATGAAACTGTGCTGGAAGCTGGATGATGTTACACCTAGTTTACAGTATACAGGTCGTCTACGATCAGTTATTATTATTATTATTATTATTATTATTATTATTATTATTATTATTATTAATATTGCCACGCGCGTTTCTTATTTTCGCGTTTGCTGTATTCGGTTTTCGCCCACAAAGACTGTCGGTAACGCTCGGCGCAGACCACGCCTTAGCATTCGAGAAGCTTCGCGATTATAGTAGATCGTCTTGTTAAGATTGCACGCCGGACGCGAACCGACCAGCTTATTCTGGAGCTTGTACGACCAGCAGTGATAAGGCTAGAATGTTCGACGCGTGAGTTATAAAAGCCGGCGCGTTCCAACGATGTCCAGTAGATCGACGGCCGACGCTCTGTTCGCCGCTATCAGTGCCAGCGTGTATTGCTGTAATCTTACTTTCCGTTTACCGGCCACAAGTTCGGCCTAATAAACAGCTTCATCTTGGACACGTCGTCTGTTGCCTTCGTCGACGTCACAACCACGTGACAATAATAATAACGCTATAGCCTTTTTTTGAAGCTCGTATTGGCAGAAATTAAGGTGTTGGACTCGGTGTCGCTAGCTGTAAGCGAAAAATCATTATCTTGTCCATGACCGAAAAATCGGGAATGATGAAAATAAAATAAATATTTTTTTTTTGTTCGAGCGAGAATCAAACACAGGCTCTCTGCCTTACGAAAGTGTATGGGGACATTCGCTGATTTGCAAAAGGATGAATTATGGCGTAGGCGGCTCTTAACAACTGTACTTGAGGTAGAAACCCTAGGATATTTTGAAGCGGTCAATGTTAGGTGCACAGGCGCTCGTTTCTTTACGGCACTCTTGAAGCATGTACCCTGAACCGAAGCGACGTTAGCAATTGAGAAGGCGTTGCGCACGGGGCCCGATTACGCTATTGCGTTCTACTCTTGAAGGCGAAGCTCAAGCGTCCTTCAAGTTTTTCTTCTTTTTATTATTATTATTATTATTATTATTATTATTATTATTATTATTATTATTATTATTATTATTACTATTATTAGAACTTGAACCTTTGAGAGAAATGAAGGTTGAAGCAATCTCGTGTGGTTTGCTGTGCATTTTATTTTATTTTACGTGAATGCCGCTTTATAAGATTATGACAGTTTCGCACTAGTGGTGCCGAGCTTTAAGGAAGAGAGGAGCTGAGTGGTCCGTCTTGTTTCGTTTTGGTTATCACTTTTGTTCTCTTTCTTTCTTCTTGTTGCTGATTTCTCATTTTTGTAGGTTGCTCTCCGATTGTTTATTTCTCTTTCTTTCTCTTTCTCTCCCTTACTGTCTCTGTCTTCTTCTCTTTTCTCTTTTTCTCTCTTTCTGTTTATCAGCGCCTTTTTATTTCTACCTCTTTCTCTCTTTGTCTGCTTCTTTTTCTGTCATTCCGTGTTTCCCTATAGTTCTCTCTTTCTTCTCTTTGTGTATTGGCCTCTGTTATTCTAAGCTATTTTCTTGCCTTTCCCCCCGTTATTTCTCTCTACTGTTCTCTTTCTTTTTCTTGCTTTCTTCCTCTTTTTTATCTCTTTTTTCTTTCAATTTTCTCTCTCGCTTTCTTTCTACCTGTTTCTTTCTGTTTCTTTTTCACGCGTCCCCGTGCTGCACTTCGCCGAGCAGTATTTTTATTTACGCTCGCACCTGTTGTACTCGTTAGTAGGGCTTCTCCGATTACTGTGGCGCATACGCACTCAATGAGTGTTGCACGATGGAGCACGGGTTACCGTTAGCACAAAAACCTTCACTGTTAAAAATTTTCCTTCTCACAACTGAATATCATGCAAGTGCGTTTAAGAGCGCAGTTCTTCCCACCCATTCGTGCGTTGAGCGTCGCCCATTATTGTCACCCGTGTTAATCTCCTGCCTCAGCCACCCCGAGCCACTCCGCGCTCTTCCTACTTTCGCGAAAGCCGGCGGAATTGCTCTGAAAGCCTCACTGACTCAACAGAAAATAAAAGTATATGAAAATTAGAAACACAAATACAAAGAATAAAAAAAGCAATAAAGTTAGGAATTGAAAAATATAAATCAAGCGTTGCATATGACTGCATTTCCTTCCGCCGAAACGCAAAAAAAATGAACGAAAACAATTAAAAAAATGAGGAAGAAAGAAAAAATAAGTAAAAAAAGGGCGAACTGATATCAATACTTTTGAAAATATTGAAAATTGCAATTAAAGGAGTAGCTTGTAAGTGAACGTACATAGCAGTTGCTCAGATATTTAGTCAGTTTGCATAAACGCTAAATGAAAATGCACGTAGCGCTGCGCGCACATGTAGCATTAGACAGTATCGTAATCATCGGACAATATTGATGAAATTTCAGTCACCAAAAATAAAAAAAGAAGACATTTCGCTATTGACCGATTTTAATGGCTTTGTACTGGATGTGATTTTATGAACATTTGAAAAAAAATCAGTTTTATGGTTATCAATATAGAAACGTTCTCATTAAATTAAGTAGCTCCTAGAATAGTAAGCGGGGAGTGGACGGCATGATGGCCTAATTTTTCTACTCCTTTCTCACAGTGGAGGCTTGCGATTTTCCAATGGCGAGCCTGTTTTGCTTCTTCAGAACAGCGCACGTTGTGTACATCTACAATCAGAACTCAAAACAATGCTTCCAAGGGATACGATTGCTCCAACTTCGGAAATAAGTTCCCCACTTTGGAAGAGTGTCGAAATACTTGTCACCTTTATGAAGGTAAGCGAAGTGTTCGAATACAAATGTTCCCAGTTCCTCATTCATTGTTGAAGACCAATTACCCCTATAATTGTGGCAATGAATCACTTTGTTCGGTGCCTACCAGTACATAAAGTTAAGTTTCATTATCTCCGGGCGATCATATGGGATATTACGTTTTCTTTTACAGCATCGCTTCAGAACACAGTAAAACAAAGAGGATCCTCATATTAATTAATTCACCCAGTTCCTTTTTGCGTTCGCCTCAGACGACTCGAGAGGGAGGGCCATCTACTTCTTTCTCTCCTCTGTCGATTCTGTGGATCCTATTTATCCGACCACTGCGTGTCCACCTCAGTGCATCTTCTCGTATTGGCTAACATAAATCCACTGAAGCGGTTGCCAGAGAAAAGTTCGGAACACTCAGAATGTTTTGCAGTCCATTAATTTTTTAAAACTCCTATCAAGCACCAATGCTCGAACTAATCAACAATTTTTGTTTCGTTCACGCAGTCTCTACGGTTTCCCTTGGTGCAGTGCCGTAGAAAACGCTGCAGCTTTATTGAATACGTATTTCACCTTTAAAAGCTAACATCGCTGCTTTCACCATTTTTTATAAATATAGCGATTGTACTCTTCCACAGTAAAGCTTTTGGCTGAAGATATTTTTGCCTATAGACGTCATTTTTGTGAACTTTGATCCTAGAAATGCATAATCCAATAAAAAAATGATAATTTCTTTGTTTACGTACATGGTTTGTTTATCACTCATCGCGTTTGCAGTGTTCATTATGCGCAGAAAAATGCCAGCTTTCTCGCTTTCTTTCTTTACCTTCCGAAAAGGGCTTTTTTTGTACCTTGCGTCTT
The DNA here is from genome assembly GCA_030522465.1 of Rhipicephalus appendiculatus. Classification (NCBI taxonomy): domain Eukaryota; kingdom Metazoa; phylum Arthropoda; class Arachnida; order Ixodida; family Ixodidae; genus Rhipicephalus; species Rhipicephalus appendiculatus. Next base: position 95,303 of record JALIZH010013514.1, read on the forward strand.
CTTACACAGTGTGGTCTGCACAATGTTTATTGGGCACATTTTCCTGTGACGCTTTCAACTCCAATACAGCTGTTCTAAACCAAAATTTGTGAGAAATTATTCAGCTTTTACATTTTGTGAATACAAACAAAAATAAGAACATACAAAATAGCTTCCTCGTTCGAAAACTAATCTCGGCTACCAACGTGCGTCTTAACATGGCGCTCAAGTAACTTCTAAACCATTTACACGTGGTGACGTGATATTCCTCACTAGCCACGTGCAAGAAAATGTCAGGGCATTTTATTGCACACGAAGCTTTGTATATAACTAGCATGAACCACTCTTTAACCTCTATTTAACCGGTTTTTTTATGCTTACCTTAACCGACACGTTTTATGTGGAGTACCTAATTATGAACAAATCCACAAATATTCTTGCTTTCGCTTCTTATTCGTGTATTGCACGTAGTCGGTGCATGGAATCTGCTATTGATTTCCTAGCACCAATGAATAACTCTAATAAATTTTCTTCTACTTTTTCTTGTTCTAATTATTATTATTATTATTATTATTATTATTATTATTATTATTATTATTATTATTATTATTATTTGATTTGGATGCACCAATACAGAAGAACATAGGAAAAAGGGAGAGAGCAGGCTGACTACTGCCACCTATAGGGGTATTTGGGAAGAGGGGGGGAGATAGAGGCAAGGAAGATATGAGGAAAGAAAGTAGAAATAAAATAGAAAGGTAAAGAAAAAATGAAGACTTAAACAACGGAATAAAAAAGCCGAAAAAGAAGAACGTTTAGAAACTGGTGGCGAAATCTGTTCGGTCCATAAGATTCAGCAGAGCTCAATGGGCCTGGTCGCGTCGAGAAGCACACCGTCTAGGAAAGAGGTAATAATCAGTAGTAAATCCAAGAAATGATGTTCGTTTATCAGCAAAAGCCCGTTGTGCAACGAATGGGGGACTGTGTAATTTAAGATGCTAGAGCGTTTTACATGAGCCACAAGATGCGCGTAGTGTTCGCGCATCAACGAAGAGCCAACTCTTAGCTTACATATGAGCGCATTGGAAAGACGAGGCAAGTCCCGACCACGAAAAATGGGGAGAGTACGATCCGTTGGCAACACGCTGGTCCGGGTGCTGCTTTAGGACATGTCGGCGTATAAGCAGACGGGCGTTGCCAATCATAGAGAAAATTTGCGGGTAGTCCCACTCATGGTGTTTATAAGTTGAAGCAAGGCATTATTTCAAGCGGTGCCCACGGGTGAAGGTATCCACTGGGCAGCTAGGCACACCTCCTATGCTATCTGGCGCTCGGCGCATAGCTCGATATGACGTAATGCTCTCTGGTGAGCTTTTAGTATTAGGAGCATCTGGTGCCCTTTGAGTGAGCAGTGGAATGGGTTGAGCCTCGCGAGGTGCGCCAAGCATGACTGGGTGGTCAACTCGATGACCCCGTTGCAGTTGAAATATTAACCCAGACGCCACATTGAAGACTACCAAGGCATATATTACGCAGCAGAGTACAGATGATCAGTACACCTGGAGTGCTGTCGTCTAGTCAAAGCCATCACCCCCCAGCAGTCAAGGCAGCCACATATTTGAACAGGAACTGTGATTTGCGCCGCGCAGAGGTAACAGTTGGGCGTAAGAAAGGCGAATATTGATGATTAAGGCCAGGCAGCGGTGTTGCTGTATCCGTTGTATCGGCGTCTCTCCGAGGTAAAGTCCGGCTCAGGCTTCGATGAGCGTATTTCCTAGAATAGTAAGCAATCATGGCTGACATCGCAGGTGAAATCTGCAAACCTAACTTGCACAATATTCTGACGTTGCATTCAGAACTCTCTGTGCAATATTCCTACAAAGATGTGAACCGTGATGGGGCATACCTGCTGACCCACCGGGCCATGTCATCAGCATAAATTGCTATGTCCTATTGGAAACAATGGAAAGTTGCATTCCTGAGGCGAATCGACTTTGAATGTTTAGCTAGTACGCTACTGAAGAGAAGCGGTGACCAATCGCTGCTTTGCGGGACTCCATAACTCACCGTAAGAGATTCAGTTCTCGCTTCTCCAATGAGCATTTCATTCTGCGCTCCGATAGAACAGCGCACGCAAAATGCAGCACACAATTTGAGATTTCGCAGGCATAAGTTCACATATATTCGCCTTATGTGGAACCGGGTCAGTCAAAAGCTTGCTGAATGTCAGGAAATAAAACATACGCCGAATGCTAGTTGGCTCGCTGGATTGCAACGATGATACTAGATCTGCTATGATGTCATGGGCTGAATGTTGACGACAAAATCCATTCATGACATCAGGGAAGAAAGTAAGCTCCTGTAGTCTGCCGTCCATAGAACCAGTATCATTTGTTCCGTTAGCTTCACAATATTAAAGTTAGTGATACTGACCGGACATCAGTCCAGGTGTTGTGCAGGGCACCCAGTCTTTTAAAGTGGCTTCAACCATTCAGTAGGAATCAGACACGTTGGCGATACTGTTCTAATCGTCCAGGATATCCTGATGATAGCATCATCGATGTTTCGTAAGGCTTGGTGCGTAACACCGTCTTTCGTGCAATACACGCTTAAAAACTGCATGTACTAAATTTGCTTAATTATGAACGGAGAACTTCAAATATACGCTGACAGCAGTTGGGGGGTCGGAAATGGACTCTTTATGTTCTCTTAATGTTTCAGCATTTGCAAGCTAGAATGATCAAAATTTTCTCATACTCGTAAGTCTACATGCTTGTCGAGTAACTCAGCCTAAGTGAATAGGACATGTTCTCTGTGAACACAGAAAAACAGCTGAAAATGGCTGCAAGAAACACGAGTCAAGTTTCCAGTCAGCAAAAGAAAATCGTGGATACTACGAATCACCAGCAGATAGTACTGCAATCAAGCACGTCATCTCCACAAGGCTCTCTAAGTTCCCAATCGGGCACAGGTGAGACTTATGATGCTCTACCCACTTGTACATAGATTGTATGCGTATATCGCAGGAGATGGAACTGAGAAAAGCTTTTTAGTGTAAGTAACTAAGGAAATATTCTACTTGCCCTAAAAGGTGACCTACAGTTTCTTCCCGTGACCATATTCCTGTAACCAGGGCTACAGCTTGATGAGTTGTCGAGGCGGATGAATGTGCTTGAAGGGCCAGCCGAAGAGTCATCAGACCAACAAAGTAGCTGAATAAGACCCTTTTGATTCGGAGGCCACCACGTGAGCCTGGCCATTGTGTTACTGGCCGCTCCTGACCGTCGACGTAGATCTTTGTATCAACAAGTGCCGTGATTGTCAACAGCGCGGGACAAGACAACAATAGAACAGCTAGTGGAATTATTGCGGCAGTGTAATATCATTAGCCTGCATACCAGCAGATTGTAATAGACCAAGCAGGTCCATTAGAACGTGGAGGTCCGGTAAACAAGGACGTTAATACTGTCATGTTATTGATAGGTTAATACGTTATTATGTAATACCAAGCCAAATATAGGGTCTCGGTAATAAATTATTTCACGTGAGCACCGATCACCGTAGCGGGACACGCCAAAATGAAAGTTGTGCTCAAAGCAAGTAGGAACCATGTACAAGACCATTTGTAGGCAACGTGCCCCTTCATCGTGGTTCCAAACAAGTCGTCCTGACCATGCGAGGGAAAGCTTGCACAGAGGAGTTTTCTCATGTCAGGCTGCAGTACAGTCAGACAAGTAACATGAAAGTCCCTGCCGAGCGTTAAGGCAAAAGTCTTGCTGGCACATCCACATTATAAGCTGAATCTGAACAAAAGATTTAGCTTGTCCAGCTACCACATGTAACTACTTATAGCAGGACAATGTAAGAAACAATACAGAAAACATCGTTCAAACTGCATGATAGAAGGAGCCACGCAATGAAACTTGACTGCGTACTTTCGATCGTAAGCAAAGAAAACAACAGTGGCTTTGCCGCCTATCTCCACTGTGTTGAAGAAACGAGGCAGCTTGCTTCCTAGTATAACAAGAGTCAAAACTGTATCGGCAGTTAGTCTGCTGTAACATAATCATAGACGCATCGTGCAATACCAGGCTGGCGACCGTACTTTGATGCAAACATCTCCATGCCGATCAGGACATAAAGGTGAGGTTCAAGTTCTTGCTGTACAAGAAGATCCTACGTTTGAGCACGCCGGGTTATGAGGTTTTGCCCGGAAGCATCAAACAATCACAGATACGACAGGGACCTGAAGTCGGAAGTGTGTCTGAAGGAATTCTTAGCACAGTCGCGAACACGAGTACCAAATTGCTTAATTAATTTCATTTTGAAGTGCTTTAAGCTTTCACGTTTGCGGCATAGGGATAATGCTTTTGAAGAAGTGTCATGACCCGTGCACAAACATATCCTTTTCCGCTGAGTGTATTGTAGCCGGGGATGTTGTAAATATATTTTCAAACACGTTATCAATATATATCTTCAGCGCAAAAGCCCTTTTGTGAATGGGAATGTGATGGAACGAATGCTGGCGTTATCTAAAGGAACGCAGCTGAGCCCTAGCAATTGCACAGTAGTTAGGGAGAATTCGGGTATATATGTTCGATGCGTTCGTCCCGTATGACGCATTTAAACAAGTTGAACTGGGCTTCTATTTCTTGTTATGGCATGAATGTTGTAACTTGGATTTGTTTGGAACAAGCGCATCCTGTAGTCCAGGGGTCTCAAACTCACCTCAGCCAGCGGGCCACAGTCACGCAGTTCAGTCCAGCAAGGGCCGGGATAGTGTTAGAAGCGGGGGGGGGGGGGGGGGGAAGGGGGGGGGGGGGGGAGTTCGAACAATTTGCCAGCAAACGTTGCCATTTGAAAAAAACTGTCCCATATCTCATATACAGGTCATTTCTGAAGGGGATGGATTTGGTGCCAGGATTCCAAAATTTTGTCGATACCGATCTCCAAAACGCCTCAAATGCGGGCATCGATTCTGAAATATATAATGTTTGTTTCACGGTTATGTTTCAAAACAAGGTGAACACACGGGATGCCTCACGAAAACAATGCCTTAAAGCAGTCATGCCTGTGTAGCTCACGAGCGTACTTAATAAGAGAATAAAAAAACAATGTGGGGCGAAGACGTCATGTGCGGGCCGCGGGCCGCAACTGACCTCGCGGGCCGCATGCGGCCCGCGGGCCGCTGTTTGAGACCCCTGCTATGTGGATTCAATCTTTTAACAAAGTGTGGGGTTGCTTTATTCTTCAGCATTACAGAAATATGACACTATTATATTTCCAATAGATTAACGTGGGTAACACAGGTCCTCACTCACCTTTTCGCTCATATATTTGTAATAAATTTCGCTTTTTGCTGCGTTGATTTTATCTCCAGAGGTACCGAAGCCTGGGCAAACGGCGGCCAGTGGTAGCGGCGATCTTGCAGCCCATGTTCCAGCCACTCATACAGAAAGCGTAAGAAAAATGCCTGAAATTACGACGTTATTATATGTTGGTCAACAATGATAATTTCGCCAATTCTAGGCAGATATTCATATCAAAATTTTGTTTCGAACATGATTCCTTCTTTGACTTATTGTCAGGTCTTGAAGCACCGAAATGTTTATTAGTGTTTATCTTCTTAACAGGATAGATTTTTAAATAAGTTTGGAGTAGCGCTGTTCGTCGATTACACAATACCGACGAAGCAGGGAACAGCGAAGAAGGAAGAGCGAAGAGAAAAGAAGAGGAAAGTCTACTATAGCTATGCAGTCCAACGGTACTGGAGAGGCTCTAGTGAGGGTGAGGAGGAGGAAAAGGAGAAAGGGAGGGAATCAATGCATACCATAGCCATGTTAGTAAAAGTATCAAGAGGGTGTAAAGGAAAGTCAGATTGAATCATGTGAGGCTTGGGAAACGGTGAGGGTAGAAGGTAATGCACGGCGGCATATATAGTCCACTACATCAAGGACTGGGAAAGGAAACTGAGGGTAAGAAGGGTAGAAAGGTAAAATACGAGGGAAGTTATTATAAGGGACGCCGTAGGGACAGGGCTCCGGAGAATATGACGTTCACGATTTCTTTAACGTGCAATCTAAATCTAAGTACACGGACATCAAGCATTTCGCCTCTAACGGCATGCGGGCGCCACGTCCGGGATTAGATCTCGTGACCTTCATATCGGCAGTCGAACACCATAACTACTACGCCTTCGCGGCGGGTATCATGATTCGATAATTTGTGCACTTTTGAGGGTGCGCATGATCAGCCCTAGGCATCAGTAAAGGCCACTTTTGTTGCCAAAAAAAATGAAGCAAGAAAAGAGAAACTCGGGAAACTATGTGGTACAGGAATAAAACGGAAGCAAGGAAGTTAAGCAAGGACAGAATTCAGACTGAGAGGAGATACAAGAGCGAAAATCTCAAAATCAGAACGCAAGGTATTTCGCCAGAATACGTGAAATAAAAACTATGGCAGCTTAGCACTAGTGGTGCCAAGCCTGAAGGAAGCGCGCAGCTGGGCAGCCTTCTTTGTTTCTCTTCGGTTTTCTCTTGCCTTCATCCCCTCTTTCTTCTTTTTTTTCACTTTTCCAGTTTTTTCTGTCTTTTCCTCTGTTTATTTCTATTTAATTCTATTTATATTCCTAATTTTTTCTTTTCTTCCTCTCTGTATTTGTAGCTTTCTTCCTCGTTTTTTCGTATTTTTTATACGTTGTTTTGCCGGTGTTACGCCAAGTGACGACAACATACGACCGACCAGGCCACTAAAGTTATCCGCATTTAATATCATCACCAAGGCGCTTGAAGAACAAGATGAAGAAAACTGCTCCTTGGCACGAGCACGCGCTCAGTATGCTACAGATGGCTAGCGCAATACACGGTTTTGCCTGCGTTACGGCAAGCGACGACGACGGCATACGACAGCACTCGACAGCCTGGGCCCCTAAAGTGACCCGCACTTAATATGAAGGGTACAAGTTCGCCTCACACCAAGCGTGCTGGGATTATCGAAATTCACGCTAGACACGCAGAACGTTACAGCTGCCTGGTTAAAGCGGACGGGAAGGCATGGATTTGTACTTGTTACAAAGAAATTAATGATTCAGGCACACATAATCTTTATAATGAACAAAATTTCGCCAGCATTTCATAAGGCGCAAACAATGGAAGCATGATTTTGGTGGAAAAACAATATATAAGCTTGCAAGAATTTTTGAACATCTTCTCAACGCCCCTAATATGCGGTACATTGAATCATATGGCAGTTTCATTATTATGTTACGAGCCGCAGTGCGTTCAGGGTTTTTATGTAGTTTTAAGACATTTCTGGCGTTTATGTCTTGTACTTAGATAAGCTATTTTTTTTCAGAACAACCTACCACCTGCCGGTAACAGCGCTTACACCAGAAGCTACAGCAGCGGTCGTGAAGACAGGCAAAAAATAATGTTCCTCTAAGACTTCGATATGAAAAAAATATTCAAGCAAATGCGCGTAAACTTCTGAAAACACATATCTTCAATAAACTTAAAACGTTGCAGAATATTCCGGCCCGTGATGAGTTTGTTATGTTATCAACCTTGATTTCTTTATGTTTTTTGTTTTGTTCTGACTCTGCCGTGTAAAAAGAGTTATGAATCTGGAAAGGGTCCTATGTGCCTGGTGCGCTAAATTATTTCATTAAGGCTTGCTTAACGGCGACACAAGACTGTTATTGAACAAAAGCCCTCACATGCAACTCCACACAGAGCACACGATGGAGCTGCTTGGGTTGTGCAGCGAAGCATGTGAATGACGGTTATGGTGTGGTGTCACCGGGCTTTGTACGCTTTCTTCAATGATAAACGACACCTAAGGAACCTAAGGCTGTAGAAAAAGCGGAGGAAAGGAGAGCACATAATTTAAATGGAATACGTAGTTCCTTATTAGAGGACTTCACTCTCCTATGTGGCCGGATATAGTGTGTGTACGCATCAATATAAAGATTTCGTTTTCTCGTAGTACCGAAACAAATATAAAGACATTCAACCAGTCATCTGCTGGGTGTGTCCAGATAAGATCGAACACTAGGTCCTGGTCACCATTCCCGTTTTTGATTAAAGTTTACTGCGGAACCTATGCATTAGCGCCAGAACAATAGTTCCAATTTTCTTCCGTAAAAAAATTTGTTCGCCTTAAAAAATATACTTTTTGGCAGTGAAAAACGCTTTTCCGCAAATTTCGCGATTTAACAAATTTGAGCGCAGGTATGTAAAAAACCGTGCGCTTCTCAATCACAGTATTTAATCTCCTTAAAGAACAAGTGATAGACAATGTTGTGAGACAATTATTTTTCTTACTTGCTTGTTGAAAAACTTTACAGGGAAAAAAATCACAAACATCACAAAGCGCACAAAACACCTCTTTTTCAGGAATTTATTGCTACAGACATATTAAACTAAGGATAACGAAACTCGATACATATTAACTTTGATACTTTCACTTTCTTTTTAACCCTTTGAGGCGCTATGTACACAATTGTGTACACCACTTGAGTTTGTTATTTGTATCAACCTATCCGCTGAGCGACAGCTCTTCACCACTTTCGCAGTTTTCAGACTCCGCATGCCTTCAAGAATTTGCGGTTCTTAGTATGTTGTACTTGAAGTGAAGACTATTGCTCGGTTAGGTTTCGGGTTCGGCGTTGTGCTTTCTTTGCTTTTAAAATATTTTCGAATTTGCCAAGCATCTCTACTGTCAGTCCCGTGGCAGGCTCGTCTCATGGATACATCGTAACTATTACTTTGACGTTGCTAAAAATCAGCAAAGTTTGCCTGTAATATTGGCTAGGACATAATCTAACCCTGTTTGTTATCTGACCCGCATACCCTCTGATGTGTCCACGTCCCTTTATGTCACATCTTTCATCTTTCACAAATAGAGCACAATACTTGAACGCCGAGCACGATGATCGAAGCAAGGCACAAACGGAAGTTACACACCTTGAGTTACTTAAGTTGGCGTAAATGAAGAGAACAATGAGATATAAATTCTAGCCAAAGAGAAGCTGGCTGGCGTGCGTTTTTTTTTTTTTATTGTAGATTGGTGTTCCTACTCCAAGATGCCATGGGTTCTACCACCGGCCAACCTTATTCATGACGAAAGAAGAAATAGTAGTTGGGGAAAGGTAGGGAGGTTATCCATTCCAGGAATACCGGTTTGCTACCCTACACACATGAAATTCCGGTTAGACGAGAATGAGGCTAAATAAAAATGGAAATGGCGAAAATTGGGCAAGCTTACCCATGCATGTCCATTGTAAGTATGCTTATAAAATTTGCAATGTCGCAAGTATTATGCGTCTAGCTGCTATGTATACCCGACACATTGTGTTGAACGTTCGATATCTAAATGAATAAATCCAGGTTACAGTATTCAGTTTGGCATAGTAACGACGCGGTTAAAACGACTAGAACTACCAAAGACGCGTCAAAGACAACGTATTTTTCCTCGGTAAAATACTGTGTCACATAAAGCTCTTAGCATAATCGCTTACACCAACCATATGTCACTCATTGCTAAAACGGGCTAGTCTCACAATTCCGGTCACTTCTTTTCGTGCTTTCAAAATATGGCTCGGCCTATTGCCATCAATGATCCGTTTCAGTTAGGTATGACTTAATTACTGTGGTTTATGCAGTGTTCACAAATTAGTATTTACGAATGTTACTCTTGCACTCCTCTTTGTTATATGGCGTTATACAAAATTCTTAAGATCTGCGAAAAATTTTGCAGACAAAGCGTGACGAAGTAGCCCATTGTAGACACAATGCGGTGTTCGCACAAAGCAGCGCAGGCTTACGACATTCCGGATAGCGCAAAACTGTCAACGGCAGGGTGAAAACACAGGTGGAATGAAAGCAGTACCTAAAGAAAACTTGCAGTTCGAAATATACTCGCAGGGGAGATGTCGCCCTCTAGAACCTTGCTAATGCGTGTCGAATAGGCGTTTTAAACACCTGTACGCAACAAGAACATGGCGTCCACGAATGTCTACACGGTGCTGGCTCTTTTATTTGTTTTTGTCGCCTGCGAAGGATCGGCGATTAAAGGACTTGGTGAGTAACGCTACTTTTAGGATTTTTCATATCTGCCTTCTTTCGTAGTATTTTTATCAGTTACTCAAAAGAAGTATAACAGAGGTTTGTATCAGAAATAGTAGTTTATAATTGAAATTCGGGGTTAAATCATGAACATCTGAACAAAGTTTCGTGCTTTAATTTTTATGGGTAACGGCTGCGAATCAACGACAAAAGAAGAATACGCCCAGAGCACAATTGGTTAAATTTCCCGACGCTACCCTAGCTTTTGTTGTTTAATATAGAAGCATATGACATTACCTGGTTAAAATTTTACGTTTCTTCAAGCTTACTGAAGATTAAGAAAAAACACAAAAAACACAAGTCATCCGTAGACGGTGGCAGCTACTGCAAGATCGAGATGTTTATTTCACTGGCACTACCTTCGCACTATAACTTAATACAATGGCATTGGCCATACTGTATTTTCTAGTCAGCTATGGCCTAACGACATTACATCGCATTGCAAATAGCTTTGTAGGCATAATTGTGAAACGCATTATTTTCTGGCTGACATAGTCACACTACGCAACCGGTAGCCATAATACTTATTAAGAGGGATTATTTGTAATGCTACAAGAATGAGAATAATGGTTCCTTTCGGCATTCACTGCTTTCTTGCTAGCTCTCTTCCGCATTGACAAAAGCCACGCAAGTTTTAAATGTCTACTCACGAGGTAGCCCCATAACCGACGCCTTCCTTCATTGCGTATTCGCAATGCAGACGTGTTAAACTAATCTGGAGTGCGATATTCTAAAAAAACCTCAAAATTTCATCATCATGTGGCATTGACAACATTATTTCCTAATTCTTGATTCATACAAAGTGGTACTGTTCTGTAATACTTACTGAATTCTTTCCCTAATCAATTGAAAGGAGTTGTATTAGCAACGATTAGAAAGTTGGGAAGGTGATTCCTGTGCAAAAGTCTCGAAAGAAACATTGTTCTCAAAATTTTTGTCGTATTTTCCTTACTATTATACCGTGTAAAATGATGGAGCACGCGATATACTCTCATCTTGTCGCTTGTTTTAATTCGAATTCGTTTTTGCAGCATAGCCAAGCACGGGTTCCTCAAGTCATTTTCATGCGAAGCCCATCTCATATGTTTCACACATGACCTTCACTGCATCCTATATCACGGGTCTCAGACAGATTGCATACTTTTGGATTTTTCCAAAGTGTCCGAGAAAGCCTCGCATGGAGTTCTACTTCTTAAATTAAATAATCTTAACATAATGAACCTAATGTAATTGAATGGTCCATCTGCTTTCCTTACAACTGTTGAAAATTCTTAACAGTGAACGACTTCAATTCGCATCTTTTACTCGCAGGTTGTGGCGTGCCTCAGGGCTCCTCCTCTTTCTCATCTATATAAATGACTTACCGAATATTTCTTCAAGAAACCTTTTTGCAGATGAGTGTGATATTTACCGCGCAATTAACAACACTCATGATGTGCCTGGCCTTCAATCCGTCATTGAATTGATTGAACACTTGGAAAATTAAAGTAAACATTAATGGCTGCAAACACATGCGCATTTCTGGAAAATCAAATGAACCTCCTACTTACTATAAACTGTTCTGTCTTCAAATAAATGATTTCTGGGATTTAACGCCCCAAAACCACGATATGGTTATGAGAGACGCCGTAGTAGAGAGGTCCGGGAATTTCGATCAGCTGGGGTTCTTTCACAGGCACTTTAATCTAAGTACACGGGTCTCGACGGTTTTTGCCTCGACCGAAAATGGGGCCGCAGAGGCCGGGATTCGATCCCGTGGCTTACGGGACAGCATTCGAGAACCATTACGGCTAGACTACCATGGCGGGTTCTTTTCTCTTATGAGTACGTAAGGGTTAACATTTCTTCTAATGTGTCCTTGAACAGCATAGCTCGGCACACTCACTCATGAGTGCACTCAACTCACACTCATTTGAACGTGGTGAGTTGAGTATGAGTGAGTACTCATGCGTGTGAGTGGACGTGAGTGTGAACGTGAGTGAGAACTCATGATTGTGAGTGGTCGTGAGTGTGAACGTGAGTGAGTACTCATGAGTGTGAGTGGACGTGAGTGTGAACGTGAGTGAGTGCGAAGGCTGAAAAAAATGTAGTGAGTGAGTTTGAGTGAGTACTCCCTTAAAGTGCCGACCTATGGAGGTCGGCACACTCACTCATGAGGGCACTCAACTCACACTCAGTCACACTCATTTGAACGTGGTGAGTTGAGTATGAGTGAGTACTCATGCGTGTGAGTGGACGTGAGTGTGAACGTGAGCGAGAACTCATGAGTGTGAGTGGTCATGAGTGTGAACGTGAGTGAGTACTCATGAGTGTGAGTGGACGTGAGTGTGAACGTGAGTGAGTGCGAAGGCTGAAAAAATTGTAGTGAGTGAGTTTGAGTGAGTACTCCCTTAAAGTGCCGACCTATGTTGAACAGTAACATTGCTTATATCATAAATAACACCAACAGCATCCTTGGGTATCTTCGCAGGAATTTGTGTCATTCATACAGTGTAATATAATTATTGCTTTACGAAACACTGCTTCGCTGAAAACTAGAGTATTCTGCATCGGCCAGGAGCCTTGACATTGAATCACTCATTCCCGATTTGGAAGGTGAACAGAACGGTGCCTGTCGTCTGATACTCTCTATCATCGACCAAGTAATGTAACTGCCATGAAATGAAGTTTGTCTCTCCGTACTGTCTCTTATGACAGGTCAGTACTTTCTTTATGGCGTTTTCAAAAAAAATTACTACAGCAACAATCTGAAAAAATAGTAACAAGAGTTTCATATATATATATATATATATATATATATATATATCAGCCTGCATCAATCACCGCATCAAAGTTGCAATTTGTTCTTGTCACACAAAACATTTTGATGACTCATTCATACCCAGATCTTGTGTTAGTTGGAATAACCTTCCCTATTGCATCGTTTATAATAGAGATAGTAATATGTTTCTCAAAACAACTGCTCTTTTCTCAATATTCATATGTTTATTGCTATTTGCATAATCCCTTACTGGTCAAATTGCTCTCATGAATACTCACTGCTTATTTAATTAGCTGTCTTGCTCCGAGTTTTTCCCATCTCTTTGTGTTTTTACCTTGTTTTTCTTTTTTTCGCTATGCTTTACTGTTTATATTGTATTTTTTACGTATCCCTGCTCCCCTCTGTAATACCCTCGGGTCCTGAGGGTACAATAAATAAATAAATAAATAAATAAATAAATAAATAAATAAATAAATAAATAACAACAGGAGTGCATAGGCGGGTATGTCCACCGACGGGTGACAAGCGTAATTGAATCGTAACACAAAGAGGATACATAGACAAGACAGATGCTACACATCAAGTGATGGTTTACTGGCGAAAAATTTGGCGGATCTTAATAATTGTGGGAATAAATTTTATGTGAAGCAGTTAGTGAGCATCAACTAATGCTAATTTCTCGCATTCAGAAAAGCGTTTCGATCTGGATCGACGTCTTCGTGTACTCGGGTTACCAGGCACGCCGAATACGCTCCCTTGCAAAGGGTGACCCATGCTCTGGCGTGGCTCTGAGGTAGAATGCTTGACTCTTATGCAGAATGCCTATGTTCGTTTCCGATTTAAGCCGCGATTGTGATTCTTCGCTTCCACCGGGATATTTAACGCATATGACTTTCACCCTTCTGGAGCCCTAACCTGTCTTCTCTCATTTTTCTTCCTTTTTCTCAGTAGCGCCACCAATATTTTGTTATGATATGTACCAATTCACTAAACTTTGCAAGACGCTGCGGAAACCGGTACCGGCTTTTCTGCTCGCAGTCGGGCTAAAGCTTTCGGTCGTGGTTTATATAGACTGGGAACCACCTGCGGCGCATACTCCCCTACTACGGGCCGCGGTATACAGGTATGCGCCACACGTGACTGGTAAAATGCACTTCATGGCGTAAGCGAAAAGATAGTCAAGTTATTCATGTCATGACCTCTAGGAAGCGTGTTAATCATACTCTCACATCCTTTTATGCTAATTTTGGGTATATACGAAGTTAAGGAGACAATCACGAGAGTGCAATGACGTAAGTGGATAGATAGATAGATAGATAGATAGATAGATAGATAGATAGATAGATAGATAGATAGATAGATAGATAGATAGATAGATAGATAGATAGATAGATAGATTGAAACAGTGAGAAATTCTTCATATTTAAATTAGTAACGCACATACTTGCGGAGAGACAAACAAAAAGAAGCAATCGACGCAACGACTCCACAACAAATGACAGACTGCATTGAATAGTCTGCCTTCTCTCGTTTCATGCTATACTGAGCGAACAAAACTGTAATGCTCACGTGACACAGCCGACTACTATGTTAACTTTCTCCAAAGGGTAGTGTTCCATTTGCGTACAATCGAATACAAACGGAGGTCTTATTTTTCTATTGTTTTTTTACTATTCGGTGCAGAAAGGATCACACATATATTCTTGCGCAGAGTGTTTGCCTACGTCAGCTCAAATTTTAGTTCCGATGAAGCGGTAGATTCATCATGAAAAACTCTCTAAAACATGTTGCTTTGGCGTACAATAAATGCATTGTTCTTTTGTAGAGTTCTACACGTGGCGAAGAGTGCCTGAGTACCGCTGTACCATGAAAAAAGAAATGTTTTAGCTTTAGGAACGTGTATCGCTTGCACCTGTGTAAGATCGAACCCTATTCTCTTGCAGCCATAGCGGTAGCAACAAAACATATTTTTTCGTGAACATGGTCCTCTTCATCCTTGCAGAGCCGAGTGCATGTGTAGTTATTTGGTATATAAAACACCACGGACACGAGCTCGTTGAATTAAATGCCTCCTGCCAAATGCTATCGCGACATTTCAAGAGTGAGAAATGCCGATGCTGAGCCGTTGCCAAGGGTCACAAACGTTAGCACTTAGTGTCACGTGGTCTGTGCCCCTACGCTTCTGTGCCCAAAACAAATCTAGACATTATTCGTCCTATCGCTTCCCCTGGTCAAGCATTCCTTTGGTATTTCGAACTTCACTGGCCTCCTTTTGCTTCTCTTACTTCGGAACATTTTCAGGCAGCAAAGATAAAGTTTATGTGGCCTAATTTTATTTTATTTATACACAACCTACTACAGGCTTCCATGGTTCCACGCAGAAAGGGTAAAATTACAAGAGAAAGCACAGAAATTCCAAAGGCGAAAAATAAACAAATATACACTTACATTTCATTTACAATGTTACAATATCGGAAAAGAGTCAGATCAATCGACTCAACAGAATCATTCCATGATAAGGGCAGTGCGTTCCGTTCGTGAATAGTGCCAGTAAACAAAGAAAATTTAATGGTGTTACTTCTTGGTTGGAAAAGAATTAAATATTCAGGGTGATGATGTCTGGTTTGTCTTGTTAACGGGCGTAGATATAGACCAGGATAGAGAGTTTGTTATTGTTTAGGAGAAAAGGAAATTGAAGCCTGGGTATTTTTCATTGTAATTTTAGTTTGTTTTCAGTGGCTATGCATGATGGCTGGTGGTGAGTCGGTGATTCGGAAATCAGAAAGAACAAATTTGAGAGCTTTGCACAGAACTGTTTCAAGTACATTAGTATTGTGGTTGATATGAAGATTCTAGATGGTGCAAGCGTATTCTAACATAGACCGAAGCAGTGCTTCATATGCATAGAGTTTACTTTCTTGGGGTGCCTGCATTAGTTTGTCTCGAAGAGTACACAGTTTGCGAAAAGAAGCACCAATGTTAGCGATATGAGAATTCCCACAGCGGCTGTTAGTTCTAGTCGCTCTCAAATATTTATATTCATTCACCTCAGCGAGGGGATTAGCTAAAAGACTCAATGAATACAGACGTTTATGTATTTTCACAATTCGCGACGTCACAATTCCCCCCTCGGTGGTAATGTTCTTCCTCCCTGTGCGATTTAACCGTCACTCTCACCGTTTATGAGGGACCGTGACGACATGACATACCGTGACATGACACACCGACAAGCCTTAACTTTAAGGTGTTTCGCCCCAAGAAGCGCGTAATCTTTTTAATGCTCCAAACAATAGAAAACGGCATCAACACAATAATATTAGTTTTGTCAAATTCTGTTACAGTGCTTTTTGTCAAAAACCCTGATTTCTATAATGTTGTGGAAAACACATTGATATGAAATTGTGCTGGTTGTTGTTTGGATTCATATTATTGCGATTTATATACAGTTAAACATTGTCGAAGCAGCTAACAAAGCACCTCTACTTGTGAATTGCAAAAAAGGGCAAACCCTCTTTGAAACTTATCTTGTTCGATGGCAGAAAGAGTATTGCGAAAATTTAGTGAAACTGCTAACAACTTAATTGGGAATTCATAACGCAATATTCACTGCGTGCCTAGTGCTTGCATTAAGAACATTTAGACGTGGCGTAACTGTTCTATGGATGGACGAACAATACGTTGGACATAGCAATATTACCACAAAGCCGTATGTTTGAAAGTGTCCATAAGTAGAGCAGTTCTGTATGAACAACGGTTAAATTACATGCAAGCTTCTACAACGTGCCATAGGCACAGCATTTGCTCCATCAATTGCTATATTTCTACTCACCCAAATTGAGAAATTTATTGTTTACATGTACAGGGGGGGGGGGGCAAAAGTTCCCAGGTCCCGCTGACATAGGAATACATGGGGTAGTGGCCTGGGAACTTTTGACACCCCCCCCCCCCATTTACTACATGCACTTAAACACAGTAACGCGCCCAAGCAAGAGTGGTCAGTTGTGCAGACACAAGAGCTTCCAAAATTCTTTTTACTTTATTTGGCTCGTTGTTGGCGTTACCTAACGGGCTAAACAACAGCTAAGCAATATTCTAATGCAGAACCAGGGCCAACAGACTCCTTACCAAGTAAACCAGAAGGATCGGGTCTACTCACTGCCGCGAGCCCGAAAGAGGAGATGCCAGGCGTGACAGCCTTCCCAGGTCTAGCTAGGATACCAGGATACGGTGAGTGGTTATTCTCATGCGGGTTCCTCGGAATTTAAGGCAGGTCAAGTAACGCAAGCCGTTCATATTCGCAAATGGGCCCGCATGTTAGTCCCCAGCACATTCGCACACAGCACCTAAGGGAACCTCTGTTGCCCTTTCACGGAAATAAATCTGTTGTTAAATGCGAGTGTCTGGTGACGAATGTGCTAGAGGGGGGTGTTTCGCTTTGCTGCTTCTGTTAAGTCAAATACGTTTTGCTTATTTATTGCTTACGAACGGATAATAAATTCAGCTGTTACTCAGCGCTACCTTTGTGTGCTTCTCGTTGTCCCGTCTCGGCGCACTGTTTTTCACGATCAGTGAACGTGAAATTTTAGGATTGTATAATATATGCACACGCTGACGTAAGAATACGGCTAGGTTGAGAACATAGCGCGAAAGCACCACTTGAGATCTGGCCGCGTAGAATGGTGGTTGCATTGACTATGAAATGTCATCAACAGCACCAGGGGCGGCGCCTTTCGTTGTCATGGCAAAAATAATAAGTTACATGACGCTTCTTTCCTCCTTCATGAGACTACACGGAGCGTAGCATTATCCCTCTTTTCCTTTAATCCTACCTTCAGCGTAGGTTTTTCCAGAGTGAACGTGTTTTCTGGTAGTTTAGGGTGTGCGCGTTGACAAGGTGCTTATAGTTTTAGTTAGCTGCTGAGCTAGTGAGTTGACGAAATCACATGTACCAACAGAGCTCATGATAAAAACTTTATTGCTGGATTTTATTCCGTTGAGTCTGATAAAAGCCGGATTTTCAAACCAGCGTGAATAACTAAGACGAAAATCTGAGAATCCGCATCAAGTGTGATATCTGACCGCCGGGGGGCGCCGTCGTGAACTTGAGCGACACATAAAAAAGCCATAATTACTTGTTGATGTCACCATATAAAGCAATCCTGACGTCACAGATCACCAAAAATGACGTCATCATAATTATTCTAAGGCATCGCATAACGTGACGACAGATGCTGAAGACATCATATGACATCCTGGCTTTCGGTGGGCTGGTCCTGGTGACACTGCCAAACCACTTCAGGTGCAGAAAGTTTCCGGAGGCACTGGGGTGATCAACATATCGACTGAGAATAAAACGAAGAATGCAGCTTTCTCCTTCGAGTCCTCTCAGGCGAATGCATATGAGACGCTTTGGGTTTCTTTCTAGACAGCCAGCAAGGCGAGCACTGTGAGTGGAGCGCTGGCCAGTTTGGTTGTGGAGGAGGGTTGCCTTGAAGTGATTGAGCACCTGAAGAGAATGTGTTATCTTCTTTACCCCTCAGGTTGAAACAGGCATAATAAACTTACTAAGAATTTCTGCCGTTTAGCATGGCAAAATCAATTCACGAGTATTAGGTGCGCCAGTGGGGGCTCCAGAATATCCGACCACGTGTGGCTAACATGCACCGAAATGTAAAGCCCTTGGGCCTCCAGCATTCTAGCCACCATTGAAAAGGCTTATAGAATAAGTTTACTTTATATATTTAAAATAGTGCTTCGTACATTCGCGTGTCCTATCTGCGAGTGAAAGAATTCGAGGGCTGCCGACGAGCGTGGAAAAAAAGTGGGGGAACCTTAAGCTCGCCTTTAAGAGTTGAACGCGATAGCGATATCCTGTCCGTATTTAATTCACTTAGTGCATAATATGTAATGGGCAGCATGTTTTAATCCACGAGCAATTATGCACGTGAAATTTTTTCGAACTTGCTATGTGCCTACTATGGCGTCTTAAGGGAATACGCGCAGTAACCTGCGTGCCTTTTCTAATGGGTGGCCGGCTTTAAACCACGAAGTTGTGATATTCACATGTTCTGACGCCCGATGGCAATGTACGCTTGTGCCACGCAATATTACTGCGATATTACATGTATTGTGACGCCTGTATACAGGACGCGTGTGTTTGTAAAGGATGAAAGTTATTTTCACTGCATTTCCGAGCAGAATAATTTATTTTTGCTGTATTTCCAAGCAGACGCGTGGCTGTGTGGTAGAACACCTGCCTGCCACGCAGATGGCCTGGGTTCGACTCTCACTCGTACCCAGAAATTTTTATTACTTATTCTATTTGCATATATCTCGATTTTTTGATCACGGACAAGATGATGATTTTTCTCGCTCACAACCAACGACGCCGACACCGACGCCGACGCCAGGAATTTCTGCGAAACGAGCTCTTGAACGCTATCGCGTTAAAACTTGTCCGGCCTGCTGTGTTCTGCGATAGGTGCATGAAGTACTGCTGGAGAGGAGCTGTTTGGCTTTGGCCGTGAATTCGCTCTTTCACTGGCCGAATGCGATCCTTCTACTGTAATATAGAATAATTAAGATAATGAAAACAAAGATACTTGCGATGATTTGACACAAAGAAAAAAAATTGAAAATAAAAAGGCCTGTGCCAACACAAACTTGGAATTATTGCCCAATCCTAAGTACGTTCTATATTTGTGCCGCGTGATGCATTTTACCCTTGTGCTTTTTAGAATTATATATGTGCGGCTCGAGGAACTAAAGCTATTGCTGGAACATGCAATGCCCTTATGCTGCACATACAGAACACTACACTATACAAAGACACTAAATATAGATCTATAAAGGAGATCGGTGCGTACGCACCTTTAAATTTGCTTGCAGAGTGCTGAGCATGTCGCATTGTTATAGAAACTGCTGTAATTGCAAAGCGTAACTGTTCTTCTTTGGGAGCGTTGATGTCACTGATGACTCACGGTTAGTGTGTTTGGCCATCCAAAACACAGATGAACGATGCAATATGCAAGCAACAACGGCGAAAAACAAAATGTAAAAGCAAGCCTGGCGGGAAAAAACGGCACAGAAGATGGTACCTCGATCCTTCGAGTAAAAAGTGCCTACCGAGCTGTGAGAAAAAGGCACCCTTCAGGTACAAAATCCACTGTGACGCCATCTGCCGAACTGGTGAGAAAATAGTGGCTTTCTTCTTATTCACAATTACAAAATACTTCAACACCGCGGTCTTAATATTTGAAACGGTTACAGAAGTCTAAATTATTCTCTTCAATAAGACTAGAATCTCTCGATTAGACGTTATTCGTTTGCATGTTTTAAAAGCGTATATAAAGACAGGAATAAGTAAAGAAAAAGAAAAACTTATCGGAAGCTAAAAAATTTAGCAATGACCATGAGGCTGTGCCAAAGACAATATTTTTTCTCGCGACGAGATCCCAGTAACAGAAATATGGGAAAGGGCTTAAATGTGATGTTTTCAGAACAGCGTTAGCAAGTTAAGATCCTAAAATTTATTGAGTACGCTGGAAAATGTGTTCAATGAATATTTTTTTGAGTGAAGGTTACCCTGTCACCAACAATAAAAATGAAAATACCATGAAAGAAAAATGTATCATATGTTTGAGAGCTTTTTCTGTTTAATTTATCACCATCTGTGGCATTGTTTTTTATAGATACTCACGTAAGAAATATCATTGAAATGCGAAATAGCGTGAGAGCTACTGTAGTGTCACAGATGCGACTTCTACACATCGGAATAAAGAAGAGAAGAGAAGAGAGAGAGGTTAAGGTGAAAGGCAGGGAGGTTAACCTGAAGAAAATTTTCTGGTTTGCTACCCTGCACTGGGGAAGGGGTAAGAGGGAATAGAAAGATAAGGAACGAAGGTGAGAAAATGTATAAAAAAAGAGATAGAAAAGAGATAGAAAAAAAATAAAACAAACCGCACGCACACACACACTCGAGCACAGGAGTGTCAGAGCCGTTTAGCGAGTCCTGTTGACCGCAGAAACTTCAGCAACGCCTTTGTCGCCTTCCGGTTGGAAGCTTGAACGTTCCGGCACTCCAAAAATTGATTGTTCGGAAAGCGGCTGGTCATCGAGGCGTGCTAAGGCTGCGGAGAGCTGTTCTCTCTGGGAGCTGTAGTGCGGGCAATGACACAGGACGTGCGTAATGGTTTCCTCGCGACCACAGTGATCACAACCAGCACTGTCAGCCATTCCTGATGCGGTGCGCAAAGCTATTCGTGAATGACACCCCTAGCCATAGGCGACACAGGGCTCTTGTTTCTGATCGGGATAGTCCGAAAGGAACTTGAAGTTGAAATGACGGATCCAGACGGTGAAGGCGGGTATGCAGGAAACCAGACGTGTTCCACATTGAATACATTACATCACGCGCGAGCGCGCACGAATCTTGGATGCTGCATCAGTTCTTGATAGACATCGGAATAAAAAGGTTATTGAGGCTGCGGGAAAAAAGGTTGCTTCTGCGAATGTAAAACACAGCGCCTATTTCTAAGCAACATTTGTTCTAATGAGGCTCCGGGAAAAATAGTTGTTTCTAAGACTGTGTAAAACATATAGCATATTTTTAAGCAACTTTTGTTGTAATAATAACACGTAATCAATAATTAAATTGAGCACGCCAAGTTAATTTGTAGCGTGTCTTTCCCAGTGCGATTCTTTATGCCTTCCAAGAAGTATTGTCCCCGAGTGTATAACTTAATGCATCACAAAGTGCGTGGCAGCCTTTCGCCTTGAAGGCCGCGAAAAATTTAAAAATTGCGTTGGCGATCGATTCGTGTTCAATCAGCTATAGCAATGATATTTTTGCCTTGCCAGAAAAAGCTTGCCATTTGGCCCCCACCGGCTTCCCCTGCGTGGTTGGGACTTTGCATCCAGTATTCATTTACAATCGCAACCGAAAGAAATGTGTCAAAGCGGACGACTGCGACTACTACGGAAACAAATTCGTTACCTTAAGGGAATGTCAGAATACATGCGAAAAACGTAAGTTCACTTTAAGAAATACGTTCTGAGGT
>JALIZH010013515.1:0-16887 GCA_030522465.1 Rhipicephalus appendiculatus
GAAATATAATGTCGACCTGGTTATGTCTGTCTAGGGCCGCTGCTAAGTCATGGACAGTTTCCATGAGCTGGGTGACTGTAGAGTAACCACGGCGAAAGCCATGCTGGAAGGAACCAATTAAGCATTTGTATTCAAGAAAACTGGAAATATGTTTAAAAATTATGTGCTCTAGTACCTTCGCGCATGTGCATAATAAGGAAATCGGTCTGTACGATGACAGAATTGATGGCGCGCTTCTTTTAGGGATTGGCGTGATTTTCGGGTACTTCCAGTCACATGGAAGATCCGCATTAGACAGGGATTTCTTGAGCAACAGACATAGATATTTAGAACACCATTCCGCATAGCGCTTTAAAAATGCATTCGGTATACCGTCTATGCCTGGCGATTTCTTGTCATCTAATTTTAGCAGTAATGCTAGTATGCCTTCTTCAGATATAAACACATTATCAATAGGTTCACTGTGATCAAATTTGCCAAATTCCTGTGCGCGGCCATCGTCAACGACAAACACAGAACCAAAATAAGCATTAAGGTATGAGGCCAAGTGTCGGCAAATTTTTTTTTAAAAAGCAATAATCACTAAAGATTATTGCCTACAATATAAAACACATCTTTTTAGGCACATGTGAGCATTTTAAAGCAAGTACTATTTTTCGTTAATTCTTCATAATTAAAAATGTCATTAAAAGTGGGCCTTACGCGAACACTCCT
Source organism: Rhipicephalus appendiculatus (assembly GCA_030522465.1). NCBI lineage: Eukaryota > Metazoa > Arthropoda > Arachnida > Ixodida > Ixodidae > Rhipicephalus > Rhipicephalus appendiculatus. Next base: position 715 of record JALIZH010013515.1, read on the forward strand.
AACTCAAATTCCGTCCAATAAAAAAGATTTATTTTTTTGCAGGAACATTAAAAAACCTGTGCAATGATCCAAAACAAATGAGATCTGATAATTATTAAAAATATAGTGATAAAATAACCCAAAAAGTATGCACTTACACTAGGGGCACCTTCGTATAACAGTCTGTCATATTAAACCTTGTAGCACAATTTTGCTTATTGAGATTCATTGCACGCCTACTAAGTTGATAAGAAAGTGTGGCAAGTTTTAATAAAAAATGTTTATTAGCAAAAGAGTTATGACTGTTCGCGTGCGGAAAAATACCAGATATATAAGTTCTCAGAAAATCAAGCAAAAAAGATTTAAAACAGGTGCAGCGCTTACACAATGCGATCAAGAGCACTAAACTTCTCAAAATTCATAGGCAGTTCCGTCGTGGACCTTACTATTGTGTGCCTTTGCTCGAGTGACAACTAGTAATTTTTTTTTCTAGCTTGCAATGCAGCATCAGTGCCGTGATGTGACGCTTTCGCGCTCCGGTGCTGATCATTTGTGAGGCAAGCTTTTGCAGTGTAGAGGCCTGAATCGATCCGAATTCGCTCAAAACATAAAATGTGCTCTTGTTTCCACTATTGAAATGACACAGAGCGTCAAACAAAGCAGATTTGACGGTTTACGGGCTCACGTACGTGTCCTTGAGTGTGATCAATACATGTACCACGTTACGCGTACCCGTGGTGAGAAGTTTATGATTTTATGAACCAAAATGATGTGTTGACAAAGCTTCTAGAGCATTATTACATGTTCGCACTTGATATGATTGCTAAATAATCAACAAAATACTACATATCTAGTTAACCTTGTGATTGACACAAAAACGGCACTTTCAGTTTCGGTTTCGTAGGTGATGGGTGGTCTCACATTTTTGCATGTGTCTTTTGAAAAAATCGGCGTAGACAGAAACTTTTTACAGCAAAATGACGGGCAATAAATTGCGCGTTTAACATGATCAAAAACCAAAAACTCACATTTTGAAAAAAAAATGTCTCTTTTTTCCCTTGGCCTCATACCTTAAGCGCTTCGGCAATTACTGCGTTATCTGTCGCAGGGACACCATCGACCGATAGAGTAGGCGGATCTTTCTTCTTTGGCGAAATGTGTCGCCAAATTTTTCTGGCGAAGTTTTAAGAAAGTTTTTAAGACGAACGTGTTCGTAAAAATCTTTGGCCTGTTTAATGCTGTTCTTTAGTTGTTCGCGTAACTCCGATATCTTATCTGGACCACTTGAGCATGGATACCGCTGTACTGCCTTTTCGCTTTGGCTAACTTACGTTGGTGACGTGCAATCTCTTTCGTCATCCATGGATTAGGTGTACGCTGCGAGTGTCGTTTGTGTGGGATAAACTTTTTCACACAAGTCAACACCAGGTTTTTAAAAAAGCACCACATATGTTCAACAGTAGAGGCATCTGATTCGTGAAACGAGTTAAACAAAGAAAAAGAACTATCTAGAACATCCAAAATATCAACATCACTAGCACGTGAAAACACCGGAACAATAGACTCTTTTTTCGCCAGCCTTGATCGGAATTTCACTTCGAGATTTAAGCACAGGAGCTTGTGGTCTGAGACACCTTTGAATATGTCCACTCTCGGGGCACGATCAAGAACACTGTCACTAATAATAAAGAGATCCAAGATTGATTGACTATCACCTTGTATTCTTGTAGGCACTTTTACTAGTTCTGTTAGGCCATGTAATGAAACAATGTCTACGAGTGGCTCAGCGGAAGCACAGAGTGCTTCAGGAAAATCACCATCCCAGTTAATTAGTGGAATGTTGAAATCTCCGGTTAGTACAAGATTAGGAGCGCGGTTCCTGCACATGAACTCGTTTAGCGCCTCAAAAAATGTACCGTCACTGTTCGGGGGGCGGTAAAATCCGGCAATTACCAAATGGAATTCCTCGAAATGAACTTTCACCAACACGCATTCAATGCTGGTAATATCTGGTAGTCGTGTAACGCGCAACGAGTCCACTCCAGTCCAACGAGTCCAGTCCCCACTTTGGCGTTATCGGATCCGCGGGTCATCGAGGCGACAAGGGGGCTTTCTATAGTGAAGTAGAGGTATAGTACAGCTGTTGCAAATCGTGGATGCCTCTTACGAAGAAATGATCAAAGATGCCTCCTGTCCCGGACGTGGTAACGACGCCTTGTGATGCATTGTCCTTATCGAATACGTTTTTTATGTAGTGTAAGAACCAGGAGTTGTTGATTTTTGATATATACATCCTAAAGTCACCTGCAACGATGCGGGTTATAGTCCTGTTGCCAGTGATTGTAGGAAGCACTGACCCCATTTTGGCGTAAATAATGAGGTACGTTGTTAAGAACCACTGTATGGAATATGTACTCCTTTTGCGCTCCGGAGGTCAAGTAAATGCCTGCGAGCGCAACGTCTTTGTTACTGTGATTTGCATGCGCAACGCAGACGTCACCGATTGAGCTGCTTGTCTGTGTGTGTTCGGTGGCCGGTGGCCGGCGAAGTGTGATGCGGCCTACGTTGGTGTAGCGCGTCACCGTGTTCTTATATATGGCCACGCCGCCGCAACCGCAATGAGGCCGCTTGCTGTGTACCACACATTGGAATCTCGTTATTGCAGTGGGCTCATCTCTGCACGTTTCAGAAACTCTTTCGCTTCTTTTACGAGGTCCTGCACGTGCGCGTGTACAGACTATACGTTGACAGCGGTGAGCGTGAGGTGATGTTTGTGGCTGTGGCACTCACTGAAAGTGGTAGGCTGGTACAACACAGTTTCTAGTGCCCTTCTTTGTGAGCCTGGTCATATTGTGACGGAAGCGAGGGGTAGATTTAATAGACACTGACGCCAGTGAATAGCCAGCCAAACAATATGGCTGAGGAGCTCCACGCGCAAGCGCTTCGCGGTTACTCGTCGCCTTCATCTTCGCACCGTAACATCACTGTCCCGCGGCGGAAGCGCCGTCACGGCGCTTGTTATGGCGACGAAGAGCTAGAGGAGCAATACGGTTTCAGTCGGGAAACGTGCACGACGTCTGTTTGTGGTGAGGAGGTTGACGAGGCTGCGTCCAGGGGTGATATCTCATAATTCACGTCGCTGAGTTGGCGGAGTACTTTATAGGGGCCGTTGTAACGGGAGAGAAGCTTCTCTGATAAGCCGACCTGGCGGCATGGTGACCAGAGGAGTACTAGAGATCCCGGTGTGAAGTGAACGCTGCGATGTCGACTATCATAACTATGCTTTTGGTGTTCTTGCGACAAAGCTAGTCGGTCACGGGCTAGCTGGCGAGCTGTATGGGCTCGAACAACGACGTCGCCGGCGTATGTAGTAGACAAGGGTCTGGCCGGAGGAAGGAGAGTGTCAAAAGGTAGCGCTGGATGTCGACCAAATAGCAAATAGAACGGTGAATAACCAGAGGTGTCATGTCGTGAAGAGTTATACGCAAATGTGACAAATGGAAGTGCGCTGTCCCAGTCACGGTGATCTGACGAAACGTACATTGAGAGCATCTGAGTGAGCGTTCGGTTGAGACGCTCGGTCAATCCATTTGTTTGCGGATGATAAGCTGTGGTAAGCTTGTGCTGGGTGGAGCAGCTACGGAGGATGTCATCGACGACGCGTGACAGGAAGTACCTCCCTCGATCGGTAAGCAGCTGCCGAGGAGCGCCATGATGTAGAATGACGTCGTACAGCATAAAGTCGGCGACGTCGGTGACGCAACTTGTAGGCAGTGCTCGAGTGATGGCAAAGCGCGTGGCGTAATCTGTGGCCACAGCAACCCATTTATTGCCCGAGGTAGACGTGGGAAAAGGGCCTAGCAGGTCAAGTCCGACACGAAAGAATGGCTCCGTAGGTATTTCGATGGGGTGTAGGTGGCCGGACGGCAGCACAGAGGGGCGTTTTCGGCGTTGGCAGTGGTCACAAGAAGCAACGTAGCGAACCACATTACGGTACATGCCGGGCCAGAAAAAGCGACGTCGCACGATCGTATGTACGAGAGACACCAAGGTGACCGGCTGTCGGTACATCATGGAGTTGTTGCAGAACACTATTGCGTAAATGGTGGGGTAGCACAAGAAGAAGTTCCGGGCCATCGGCGTTGAAGCTACGACGATACAGAATGTTGTCGTGCAGCTCGAACAGGCGAACAGCAGGGGTCTGGTGATCGGGACGTTAGACGATTGATGATGGCCAGTAACGATGGGTCCCGTCGCTGTTCGGTGGCGATGTCAACCAGTGCGTGAATGGAGAGCACGCAGGGGTCCGAAGTCAAGGTCAGTTAGGTCAGGCGCTTCAACTGGATGACGTGAGAGACAGTCGGCGTCTGTGTGCAGTCGTCCCGACTTGTAATGAACCATGAACGAGTATTCCTGGAGACGTAGTACCCAGCAGCTCCACCAAATGTGACGGAAGCGAGGGGTAGATTTAATAGATACTGACGCCAGTGAATAGCCAGCCAAACAATATGGCTGAGGAGCTCCACGCGCAAGCGCTTCGCGGTTACTCGTCGTCTTCATCTTCGCACCGTAACAATATTTTCGATCAATCGCCTGTTGATAGAGCCGGCGATGTGTGGGATCCTGAAGTCACCCTTTGCATTGGTGATGTATAGACCGTCGAAACTGGTAGCCCTGGATTGTGCTGCGTACGCGAACTGTAGTGGATAGCGCTTATCATATTCGCAGATTATTTGGGTGGATGTGGCCCAAGTAGTCTACGTCTAAAAAGCGGTTCTGACTCAATCTGAATTCATCATCGGTCAGCATGAGGTCATCACTTAGTTTTGTAAGAAATCACTTGTGGAGCATACCCGCATAACATGAACTGTGGTATGCGGGCATGTTCTATACGTGATTGAGAGAAAGGGTTGTATGACTTACGCGAGAAGCATTTTGTTTATTCATGTCGTGATCAGAGAATCGTGATGCCAATTTGGGGAGAGCGCCCAGACATAGGCAGCTAGATAGATAGATAGATAGATAGATAGATAGATAGATAGATAGATAGATAGATAGATAGATAGATACAAGCGCTCAATGCTCCTTGGTATCGGTAAGAAACGCTTCTAATTTGGAAAAAAGTACCAGGGAGCGTCACGTGACAATTTCCGAGCCCAGCCATAAAAATGAAACGGTGGCTTGCTGGGAACCAGAGCATGGAGAACAAGGAGGGGGGGACGCGGTACGAGGAGATGGCCTTGTGGACGCTAAGCGCGCGCGCTCGTTCACTTTACTGTGTTCCCAGGAGCGCACGAATAAAATAAAAAATTACACCATCTCCCGCTAAAGGGAACCATGTGTAGATGTGAAGGAGCGGGCGCTAACGCTTACACTGGCGGCGGCGTTGACGCTGGCGCTCATCGCAGCGTTGCGCAGGAGAGAAAACTGGGGAGGCGCAAAGCATGCAGTGATGGAGCGGTGTTTCCTACTGGAATATATCAATCGCTGCTAATGGGCAATGAGAGACAGAAGACTCCGACTGGACACAGAGACCCGCAGTCCGCTTTTAGCTAACGCGCACGCTGCGAATTTTTATTGTTCAACAGCGCACAGGAGAAATCTCCCACCGGCACCACCTTGCAGGTCAAAATCCATTGCCATATATATGGAGTGGCCAGTGAACGGTTGTGCAGCGCGAGCAGTCGGTTTTTTCAACCAAGAAACTCGCTATGTTGAAGAATTCTTCTATTGTGCAAGAGCGCGAGCGCAAGCGAACAGAGAAGACAACGAAGATCAGCGGCTGCGTTCACCATGAACACGATGGCAGTGTTATAGTCTACCTTTGATGTAAATATATTCATTTCCTCTCTCAACTGGAGTGGTTATTCTACAACAAGTGGTGCCGAAGACCCGTCGGGAGTTCTACGCGCCAGGACCCTCCGTACCGGAAGACAGACCTCTCGGAAAGCCAGCGGAGGTCATTGCCAACCCCGGCCGGTGACAGAGATGGGAACGGTGCAACGGAAAGCCAGACTGGGACGGATGATTTCACACAGGCCCATCAACGAAAGTGAAAGCGAGCTCCGTTCTGCGAATGTGAAGGTGAGCGACAGCAATCGCAACCGTGAGAGAGACAATGAACCGTCTTAAAGAAAAGCGCACGTCGCGTCGGCAAATGAACACGCGCCTCATCAATGAAGCTAAGAGCGCTTTAGAAAGCGACAACATCGGCACTATAGCGTCACTGACCGAAAGACTGGAAGCGAACAACGCGGAATTAGACAAGTTGAACGAGTTGATAGAGGAAGCACATTACCGACGAGGAGTTCGAGGCGGAATTTGAGGCGGTCATGAGATATCAAGATGCTGCTAGAGGAACGCTCGGAGAATTAAAGGCTAGACAGGCACTACTGCGACTTAGCCAGCCTTCGTCCGTCACAGCGCCACTGGCAGCAACGCCCCTTGTTCAGCTGCGTGACGAGAATCGTGCCCAACGATCCGTAAGGCTACCAACGCTTCAGTTGCAGACGTTTTCCGGAGAAATTTGTAAGTGGCCTGGATTCTGGGAACAATTTAAGGCATCAGTTCACCAGAATGAAGGACTCACTAAGGGAGAGAAGTTTCATTACTTAAGAAACCTACTGAGTGGTGTAGCGGCAAAAGCGATTGAAGGCCTTCAGGCGACGGAAGAGTGTTATGATGATGCCATCGACATCCTGAAAGGCCGCTTCGGGGACAAGCGTCTTATAGTTGAAAGAGCACCTGCGACGCTTACGAGAGCTGCCGAACGTCACGCGCTCCAATGACGTCCAGGGCTTAAGGACCTTGTACGATTTCGTCCAATGCCACATACGCGGATTGAAAGGCCTCAACATTAGTTCGGCTACATACGCCACGATGATGACCGACATATTGCTCAGGGCTTTACCGACAGAGATCGTTGTTGGATACCACCGGGATCAAGCCAGTAGTACATCCTTCCAACGAGGCACCTGGATAGCAGCCGCGACATTTGCGCAGACGAGGACTTGCAAGCTTTACTCAAGTACCTTCGAATAGAAGTAGAAAGCCGCGAGCGAAGCCGAAGCAATGAAAACATGGAAAAGAGATACTCCCGACCTGGAGTGAACAGTGCTTCGTCTTCTCAGCCATCGACAGCAGCAGCCCTATGCGCGTCGTCGAAGACAGCCAACAAGGTGTGTGTATTCTGTGGTTCATCGAACCATATTACTGAAGACTGTACCTGCAACATAAGCCGAGAAGCAAAACTGAAGAAACTGACTTCTGAAAACCGCTGTTTTCGTTGTACCATGGTGGGTCACCGCGCCAAAATGTGCCGACGAAAGGTGAAATGTGGAAAATGCCAAGGAAGACATGTGTCTTCAATGTGTGACCCGACATGGAAGCCCAAAGAAGGCTGAAGTTCAAGGTAACACAAGTACAGTCGCCAACGAACAGCCTCCATACAAGCTCATATGCAAGTCTCGGCACAGACGTTCTGCTGCAAACCTTTCGACTGTGGGTTATAGGGCACACGAAGTGCGCATACATCCGTGGCATAGCCGATAGTGGTAGCCAACGCACTTTCATACGAGAAGATGTTTCCAAGACGCTCGGATTGAAAGAACTAGGAAAAATCAGCCTGAGCATCAACATCTTTGGACAGACAGGATCCCTTTCAAGGCTGCACCGCGTCGTAGAACTTCGATTGCGTAGTCAATACGACAACACGGAGCACTCGATTCAAGCTATTGAAATACCCTTTATTTGCAACGACGTAGTGCAGGTGCCAGTGAACCATGCGTTCATAAGGGAGATTGAAGACAGTGGGTGCCCCATTGCTGACAAGCTATTCTCACCTGGAATGACCGCTGTACCTGGAATAAGCTTCCTACTTGGAGCGGATCACTTGTGGAAGTTCATGACAGGAGAGATGCGACGTTGCTCCGGTAACAGGGACTTGGTCTCTCTTGGTTCTACATTCGGATGGATGTTTCAAGGGCCACTCTTCTTCAGTACATCGGTCAACTTAGCCACGCAAGTGAGCGTACTACGTGTGAACACCTCAAGCGAAACGACCGACCAGGTTCTACGAAAGTTCTGGGAACTTGAGAGCATTGGAATATTACCAGAGGATGACAGCGGTAGCCAAACTCAATGCTTCGGTCCTGGAAGAGTTTCAGAGAAAACTCTCATTTGTCGACGGTCGCTATGAGGTTGCCCTCCCATGGAAAGAAGATAGCGGAAAACTTGACAGCAATCGAGCGGGAAGCTTTAAAGAGATTGTTGTCACTCGGGAAAAAAAATGAAGCGTAACCGTGATTTTCGCTGTGGAATATGAGTCGACCATAAGCAATTATATGAAGATGGGACACGCTGAACTGGTCTCCAAAGAACCTGAAGAAAGTGACAAGCTACCATCCAGGATTTATTACATGCCACATCATGCCGTCATACGAAGTGAGTCTACGACTACAAGAGTACGCGTGGTCTTCGACGCGTCAGCACATGGACCGGACTACTCGTCCCTAAACGAATGCTTAGAAAAAGGTCCAAATCTGCTGACCGACTTGGTGGCTCTTCTCATACGATTTAGGATGAATCAAATCGCTTTAACGGCCGATATAGAGAAGGCCTTTCTACAGATCGGTATTAGAAAGGAAGACCGAGACGCTCTGCGGTTTCTCTGGTTCAAAGACGTTCCAACTACAGCAAATCCGGAACCTGAAATAGACGAGTGGAGGATGACCAGAGTTCCCTTTGGAACCGCAGCGAGTCCATTTCTACTAAATGCCACTTTGCGACAACACCTGACGTCCATCCGCGGCAAACTACAGCCTACAGCCCAGATTTTAGCTGATTCTTTTTATGTAGATGACCTTCTAGTCGGAGCTCCAACAGAGGAAGAAGCTCAGCAAATCTACCGAGAAGCCAACGTTATGATAGAATCAGCAGGTATGCGTCTGAGGAAATGGGCGTCAAACTCGAAGGCTCTACGTCAACTGTTTGCTGCGACTGAGGAAACCGACATTTCTTCGGGCTCCGTGAAAGTGCTCGGACTTATATGGAACCCGTCGACAGACGTTATGACGGTTGCCTCCAAGTCGGCGCTTGGATTCTTGCAGACAGAAGGAAAACCATGCAAGAGGTCTGTGCTGCAGACGGTGTCAAGGATATTTGAACCAATGGGGGTGATAGCACCTTTCATTATACAAGCGAAGTTACTATTTCAAGAGCTGTGGAAGAGAAAAGTTGATTGGGATGATGAGCTACCAGAAGATCTTGGTATACAGTGGAGTAAATGGTGCTCAGAATTACACCAAATTCAAGAGATGGCCATCAATCGCTGGGTGGATGTTTTGCCAGGAAATGTAACTACGCAACTACACCTGTTTTGTGATGCCAGTCAGAAAGCTTATGGAGCCTGTGCGTTTTTGAGATATTTTGGACAGAACAAGACCATATCTACGGCCCTCCTAATGGCTAAATCCAGAGTAGCACCTTTGCAGAAAGTTACGCTGCCCAGACTCGAACTTCTGGGAGCGGTGCTTGCAACTAGGTTGGCGACGTTCCTTATTAGGGCCCTCAAGACATTTGAACATAATATGGACGTGACCTTCTGGACCGATTCCACCGTCGTGCTGCATTGGATCCGAGGAGCGCCATCAAAACGGCAACAGTTTGTTGGCCATAGAGTGTCAGAAATTCAACGCAGCTTTCATAAAACTCGATGGCGACATTGTCCTGGGACTGATAACCCCGCAGATTATCTTACACGGGGCACGTCGTTGGAATTCCTGAGCAGCGACAAACTATGGTGGCAAGGTCCATCCTGGTTAAGAGAGGAGGAAGCAACATGGCCGAAGAATACACTGACTACGCCATGTGGTGAAACAGACTTCATCGAATCCAGCGTCGTGCAAGTCCTACATGTCAAAACATTTGGGCCGATTTTGGACTTGGGAAGATACTCAAATCTTACACGAGTGCTGCGAATTACAGCATGGGTCTTTATATTTATTCAGAACTGTCGAAATGCACGCCATCGAGAGAAATCATCGAGCATAACAGAGAAGGACATGAACAGAGCTGAAGAATATTGGATAAAGGCAGTGCAAGAAGAAGTATACTTGGAAGAGATTGACGAACTCGAGAAAGGGCAGTTGTTAAATCAACGATCGAGCGTGAAGACGCTCCATCCTTTTCTGGATGCGGAAAGGCGACTGCGTATAAGAGGCAGGCTACAGTTTACTCAAGAAAGAGAAACAGTGAAGCATCCTGTTCTCTTGCCTCCGCATCATCCATTCACTAAACTTCTAGTACGTGACTGTCATCGGCGCGTTCTTCATGGAGGCGTACAAGACACACTTACTGAAGTTAGAGAGAACTTTTGGATACCTCGTGGCAGACAGGTCGTGAAGAAAGTTATCGGTGGATGCAATACATGTGCGAAGTACAGAGCCACACCAGCGAGCGCCCCAGTGGCACCCTTACCACGAGAAAGAGTGTGTCGCTCCGATCCCTTTCAGACTGTGGGAATAGATTTCGCGGGTCCGCTGTACGTGAAAACGGACAATTCATCTTCAAAGAGTTATATAGCTCTATTCACGTGCGCTGTCACGAGAGCTATACACTTAGAACTGATCTCCAGTGTATCAGCCGACAGCTTCATGCTAGCCTTTCGAAGGTTCACCTCACGTCGGGGATTACCTGGTGTTATATACACGGACAACGCACAAACCTTCAAGAAGACTTCAAAGGAAATCGCTTCTTTATCGAGTGCATTGTTCAATGGCAAATTTCAAGAATATTGCTCTCAAAGAAAACTTGAATGGAGGTTTATTGCAGAAAAGGCCGCATGGTGGGGAGGCTTCTGGGAGAGAATGATAAGAACAGTGAAGTCCACCCTACGGAAGATTCTCGGTCAGCAAAGGCTCACGCCTGAAGAGTTGACCACAGTCTTGTACGAGGTAGAAGCCGTGATAAATTCCAGGCCTCTCACATACTTATCATCGTCACCAGAAGAAATGGAAGTACTGACACCAGCCCATTTCTTGACTGGTAAAAGAATCACTGGCATGCCCTACCACAAACAAGAAATCGACCTTTCAAGCTCAAAGGCCACAGTCACAAGAAGATGGATTCATCGCGCACAGCTAATTGAGCACTTTTGGAGAAGGTGGAGAAAGGAGTACCTTCTGAGTCTCCGTTCGGCGCACCATGCGAGTGTTCAGGCTCAAGATTCTGACAGTCTTAAAGAGGGTGAATTAGTGCTCGTCTATGAAGATAAAACACCGCGTCAACTTTGGAAGACTGGAAGAATCATAGAGCAGCACCGAGGACGGGATCGGAACATCAGAGCCTGTTCAGTGAAGCTAGCCAACGGCTCTGTCATACGAAGAGCTGTACAACATCTCTACCCCATTGAACTTTCGTTGTCATAGATTACTCGAACTGCGCGCCTTTTTGGGGGGGCGGAGAATGTTGAAGAATTCTTCTATTGTGCAAGAGCGCGAGCGCAAGCGAACAGAGAAGACAACGAAGATCAGCGGCAGCGTTCGCCATGAACACGAGGACGGTTCTATAGTCTACCTTTGTTGTAAATATATGCGTTTGCTCTCTCAACTGGTGTGGTTATTCTACAACACGCTAGCAGACGCTGCCTGCGTAGGCGTCGCGAGGCGAGAGAAGGGGGGAGCGTATTAGAAGAGAGAGAGGGGGGGACGCGCATGCGCAGTGGGAGTGTGGACGCCGCGGGCAGGGATGCCTAGAGGAGAGAGGGGGAGCGTAGGAGGGGAGAGAGGAGGGGAGGCGCATGCGCAGTGAGGGGTGTGGTTGCCGCGGGCAGGGATGCCTAGAGGGGGGGAGAGGAGATGTTTATTTATTTTTTTGAAAGGGTTTGCGCATGCGCAGTAAGGGATGTCACGCCGCACACCGGATTAAGCTCGGCCATAAGATGCTTCACATCTAAAATTGGAGGACTCTTAAGCTTCGCCTTTAAGAGTTGAACGCGCAAGCGATATCCTGTCCCGAGTTCGTACTTCAAGCACTTAGTGCATACTTCCTATGCACCCACTACGTGGTGTTAAGGGAATACGCGCAGTAAGGTGTGTGCCTTTTGAAATGGGTGGCCGGCTTCAAACTGCGAAGTCGTTAAGATAGTCATATGTTCTGACGCCCGATGGCAAGGTACGCTTGTACCACGCAATATTACTGGGATATTACATGTTATATTGAGACGCATATATAAAGAACGCTTGCGTTTGCGATGCAGGAAAGGTATTTTCACTGCATTTCCAAGCAGAGGAAGTTATTTTCACTGTATTTCCCAGCAGAGGCGTGGCTGTGTGGTAGCACACCTGCTTGCCGCGCAGATGGCCTGTGTTCGATCCTCACTCGGACCCGGAAATTTTCATTATTTATTTTATTTGCGTCTTTCTCTATTTCTCGGTCATGGACAGGATGATGATTTTTCGCTCACAACCAAAGACGCCGACAGCAATGCCGACGCCGACGCAGGAATTTCTGCAAAACGAGCTCTTTAACGCTATCGCGTTTAAATGAAACGGGAGCATCTTGGGAAATATCCAACGAACGTGAAGAGCTAGCTGCTTCAGAGGAGACTGATTTGGGGACGCGAGGCGCGCTGACTCCTATATTTATTCTTCCGTGGTTGTCCCAGGAGTAATATTGATGGTCGTATTCGGACAGCGCGCTGCTCTCACTGACTTCGCGATACAGCTCTGTAAATTCTAAAACCGTTTTAGGGCGCTAGCACCCTACAGCATTAAGTTCCTTGCTGAGCGCTCGAGATTCACTGAACGGTAGGGTTGTTCGAAATTCCTAGAGGAACAATAAAGCAAATTTAAACTTTAAAAAGTTAAGGCAGTTTTGCATTAGTGGTGCCAGGCCTGAAAGATGTGCGGAGCTGGGCGGCGATGTTTGTTTTTGTTTAGTTTAATCTTTCCTTCATTCTATATTTCTTTATCTTTCTCTCTTATCCGTGTTTTTTGCCATATCCACTTGTGTTTCTTTATTTATATCTATTGTTTCTCTGTCTTGGTCTTTGTATTCATCTTTCTTTTGCTAACATTTCTTTCTCGCTATTTCCCACTCGATTCCTCCTTCTTTTCTCCCTCTCTTCCTTTATCATTCCCTGTTTATCACATCCTCTCTATGCTATGCTCTACCCTCTCCCTTTCTCTTTTCCCTCGTCTTCACCTTCTCTTCCTTTCCGTCCCCCTTGCTACACTGTACTATACAAAGCTATGCGATGCTCCGCTCGCTGGCTTGGTTGAGTGAGTGGGTAGGATACTCGCCTTCGTGTCGTGCGTGCGTGGCTCCGGATATCACCTAGCGAAGAACTTTTCTCAGGAAGATGTTTCTGATTTTTTTGTTTTTTATTCTTTCTCTCTCTCTGTAGTCGTTGTCTAGCTCGACAAACTAATTGCATGCCACGCTCAACTAATCGTTTTGCGTGTTCTGGGAGCGAAGCAGAAGATGAAGAGGGCGAAGAGAGTACGTGCCAGTTCATGATGATTATCAGTTCTGTTCACTCGTTAGAGACTAATGCTCTGCTATATATGGCTGCTCTCCTAAGCGTGAAGTAAGCATTCTATTAGATAGATATGATATATTATTATAAGTTTATGAAAGAAAGGGACAAAATTACTGTCAGTACAATTAACTGAAGTCGGGCACAATCTAAAAACATGGTTGATCCCTCCGTCTTGGGATTCGGTACAACACGAAAGTGAAACGTGTCCTTACACTAGTTAAATGTTTTGTGTAGAATGATATAACAGAGCTTGCACAATGTCAATTGGTGTTGGACAGTTATAGCACTGTTTAACGTGGATGGTGCCATGTTGACGCTTGGTGGTACATATGTATTCCGACAACTAATGTGGATGACTAATGTCCATGATCCCTTGTGGTCATAGATGCTTGTGGTACCTGTACGGTGAGAGCGGAATCAGAGCAACAAGCGGAAGTCTTTGATGAAAAAATTCCCCATCTCCCGCTAAAGGGAACCATGTGTGGATGCGAAGCAGCAGGGGAGATAATTAGCTTGAGCGGGAGGAACGTCGCCGCTCTCATTTCACGGCAGCGCTCCGGGCGCTCATCGTGGCGCTGCACAGGAGAGAGAATGAGGCGCGCGCGCTCCGTCATTTTCATACCGCGGAACTACCGTGGCGCCCCCCAGCGGAGTATGCAGTTGTCACACCATCTGTCGTGCGCGCCGCTCCGTAGAGGATTCCTAGAGGAAAGGACGGGGGGGAACCGTAGGAGAGGAGATAGAGGGGATGGGGACGTGCATGCGCTGTGGGGGTGTGGGGAGCCGCTCCGTAGAGTAGAGAATTCCTAGAGGAGAGGGGGAGAGGACGCGCATGGGTTGGGGGGGATGTGGGACGCGGGCGCCGCTCCGTAGAGTAGATGATTCCTAGAGGAGAGAAAGGGGGTGAGCGTAGGAGAGGATAGGGGAGGGGACGAGCATGCGCTGTGGGGGTGTGGGACGTGGGAGCCGCTTCGTAGAGTAGAGAATTCCTAGAGGAGAGGGGGAGAGGACGCGCATGGGTTGGGGGGATGTGGGACGCGGGCGCCGCTCCGTAGAGTAGATGATTCCTAGAGGAGAGAAAGGGGGTGAGCGTAGGAGAGGGATAGGGGAGGGGACGCGCATGCGCTTTGAGGGGGTGTGGGACGCGGGGGGCCGCTCCGTAGAGTAGAGGATTCCTAGAGGAGAGAAAGGGGTGAGCGTAGAAGAGAGAGGGGGGAAGGGACGCGCATGCGCTGTGGGACGCGGGAAGGAGGGACGGACTAAGCCCCCTCCAAACACTTGCAAGCAAGATCAAGGAATGGGGTCAACCTGGGCGACAGACACCACCTGCCTGCCATTACTAAGCACCCTCTCTGTGCTCTCGGCCATGACTCTGATGATTGTAGTAGGGTTGACGGCCTTCATATTACTAGTGTTCTGGTTCGCATAATGGGTGCTTCCCTACTTCATGAAAGTGGCCGGACGCGGTACATGGGACGCGGGACGGGGGGACGCGGGAGGGACGGACAGAGCCCCGAGCATAAGATGATTCGCATCTAAAAAAATACCCCATCTCCCACTAAAGCGAACCATGTGTGGATGCGAAGCAGCGGGGAGATAATAACCTTGAGCGGGGAGGAACGTCGCCGCTCTCATTTCACGGCAGTGGTCCGGGCACTCATCGCGGCACTGCGCAGGAGAGAGAATGAGGCGCGCGCGCTCTGTCATTTTCATACCGCGGAACTACCGTGGCGCCCCCAGCGGAGTGTGCAGCTGTCACACCACCTGTCGTTCGCGCCGCTCCGTATAGGATTCCTACAGGACACGACGTGGGGGGACCGTAGGAGAGGAGAGAGAGGGGGAGGGGACGTGCATGCGCTGTGGGGGTGTTGGGACGCGTGAGCCGCACCGTAGAGTAGATGATTCCAAGAGGAGAGAGGGGCACAGGACGCCGGAGCCGCTCCGTAGAGTACAGTATTCCTAGAGGAGAGAGGACGTGCATGCGCCGCTCCGTAGAGTACATGATTCCTAGAGCAGAGGAAGGGGCTGAGCGTAGGAGAGCACAGGGGAGGGGACGCGCATCCGCTGTGGGGAGTGTGGGACGCGGGGGGCCGCTCCGTAGAGTAGACGATTCCTAGAGGAGAGAAAGGGGGTGAGCTTAGGAGAGAGAGGGGGAGGAGACGCGCATGCGCTGTGGTGGTGCGGGACGCGGGAAGAAGGGACGGACTAAGCCCCCTCCAAACACATGCAAGCAAGATTAAGGAATGGGGTCAACCTGGGCGACACACACCACCTGCCTAGCCATTGCTAAGCAGCCTCTGTGCTCTCGGCCATGACTCAAGGAATGGGGTCAACCTGGGCGACAGACACCACCTGCCTAGCCATTGCTAAGCAGCCTCTCTGTGCTCTCGGCCATCACTCTGATGACTGTGGTATAGTTGACGGCCTTCATATTACTACAGTGTTCTAGGTTCGCATAATGGGTGCTTCCCTACTTCATGAAAGTGGCCGGACGCGGTACGCGGGACGGGGGACGCGGGATGCGGGACGGGGGGACGTGGGAGGGACGGACATAGCCCTGAGAATAAGATGCTTCGCATCTAAAAGTCGTCCACGTATCGCACCACCTTTACCGTGCTAGTCTGTCTGAACTTGCTGTCGAGATTACGGTCATA